>JBCEWB010063092.1:0-13590 GCA_039654565.1 Peronia peronii
CCCCCCCCCCCCCAATGCCATATGTCACCCGATTTGTTTAATAATTGCCGTGTCCTTCACATAATGGAATTCTGATAACACAGAATTTGCTAGAGATGCATGCTGCAATGCCCATTCTGTTTTGCTATCTGTATTTGCATGTTAGAATTGTACATACATCTAGGATGAAAGTTTTTCTGGGATAATTCTTAGTGTCACTGAGTGTAGTATTTGCATGATCAGCCTTTCACTTATTATGGAATGTCACTAAGCAAAATGAAACTCTTCCTTTCATAGTTTATTCTTTTGAATACCTTTATTTTTTTAACTCTCTCTCTCATTCTTTCCCATTTTCTTTCTCTTGTCACACCTTACGATTAGATCATGTCTTTCAACCTTCTGTGGATGGTTGTCTCCTTGTCACGCTTTGTTTTACTCCTCATTGATTTAAGCCTTCTTTTTTTTTTTTTCTCTTTCTCAATCTTTTCATCCTCTTTCTCTCTTTCATTCTCTATTTAACTGCTTGTTGATTTATACCTTCTTTTTTCTCTTTCTCACTCTCTTTCTCTTTCTCTATTTTACCATTCACGTTCCTTTTTAACACATTGGCAAGATTTTTCTTCTCTGTATTTCTCCACAGCTCTTCCTTCCTGTCCTTCCCTCTTCACTCTTTGCTTGCTCTTAATTTGACATTTATATTTGTATCTCATTGCATCCTCTCATCTTGCAGGTTTGTGTGATCACAAACAAACAAATAGAATTAAACTCAACAGCAAGACTGTGCATAATTCTCCATTTTTCTGCACCTCTGCTCATACTTTTATTTATAACATGTTGTTTTTATCTCTGTTTTATATTCAGCCACTATTCAAGTTATACCTTAGAATTATCCCTGCATTATTTTATGAACTGTCATTCTGTTTTTCTTTTAAATTGCATTCCTATGCATATTGCTGGAGTTCAGTGTATTGGTAATCCTGCTGATGCACTGTTGAACAAGTACCCAATGCATAATGCTGAGTTCAATCAGTGTTCACTGTGTGACATTGGAACACCTCGTTGGCTGTACAACAAACGGGCGAATAGGTATCAACCTTTGTACAACAAAAAGGTGAACACTTGTCTTCTCTGCATGACAAACGTTTGAATCGGCCAAAACATTATCTTACTGATTCGCCCCTTTGTTATGAGACGAGACAAAGGGTTCCTCTTTTCGTTGTAGAGAGGTTGTTACCTGTCTGTCTCTTTGTCGTACAGTCGAAGATCTGATGACAACAGTTCAGCAGATGAATGATAGACCCACAACATTTTATCTGCATATTTTATATTACTTTAAGATTCACTCTTAGATATTGCTTTTATTTTATTGTTGGATAAATCTCATTTATTTAACTGTTAGCTTTATCACCATCTATGTCAATTTTCTTGATCTCAAAGGAATTTGAGATGGTCTTGTTATTTGGTAATGATGAAAGTCTTGGGCAGAGGCAGAGGTCAGACTCAAAATTTGCAAATACACTTTTGCTTTATTCTCTTTCAGATACACTTGTTACCTGTATCAGTAAAAGGTTGAAGTTACTATTGTTGGCTGTAAAATACTTGGCCCATCAAGAAATATAAGAAAACAAAACAAAAAAGAACAATATCTTTACTGTATAAATGTAGGAAAGTGCCACCATACTGGTGCATAACAGAATTCAAACTACTTTGACAGAGAATCAGATACTGAAAAAACATCTGAAAACCACATGAAATACAGAGATAAAGATCAGAGAATTAGATATTACAAAGAGATCAGAAAATTTGGTCATGCAAAGAGACCAGGATGTAGATCATTCACTGGGATCAGAGAATTACATCATACAGATGTGTCAGAAAATTAGATCATACAATTGCATCAGAGAATCAGATCATACCAAGAGATATACAAGTCATTTTTTTGTTTTGTTTTGTTTTATCACAAAAGGTTAGAACTGCTCTCATCTATCTGTGCATGCGCCATGCTGAAAATCTGACCTGCTGTCTTTGTCCTCTACTCTAGTTCTCTAATGAACAGGAACTGTCAGTTGTATCAGTCTAAATCCAAGTTTTTCAATGTCTTCCCTGGAAATCTCCAGTGCCAGGAAGTGGGCCGGGCAATGGGCGGAGCAGCCCCGTCAGTCATGCACAAAGTCACACCTCCCTGACATCAGGGGGTGGGGCTGAAGGAAGTGACAAAGCCAACAAAGGCACCACCCTGCCCCCATTGCCTCCCAGAGGCAAGAGACCGCCACCTCCGCCACCCCCAGCTACACAACAGGGGCACAATAGAAATAAGTAAGTGTCGCTGAAGTCCCCTTGCCCCTTTTATTTTTAAATTCATGGGCAATTTGCAATGGTATGTGTCTTTTTTTTTTTCACCTGGTTTTGTTATTACCTTCTTGTGTGTATATGTATGTGTTTTGTTTCTTTGTTTGTTTATACAAATTGTGTGTTTTATTGTCATGGATTTCTTTGTTCCATATGTCAATTTGTACAGAGGCTTAGCTGTCCAAATAGACTATTAGGACAGATCTTTGAGCTCAGCATCTATGAATGCAATAAATGGAAATTTTATTTGTCAGTGTGTTATTGTAAATAGAGACTTTAGTTTCATTATATTACAAAATGCTGACTTCCGCATATGGGGCTGTTAACTCTTGGTATTTATTTTGCTCAGTCATGTAGAGATTTTTACAGGTATATGGCATGATTTACTGAAATATTTAAGTTCAATACAATATCTGACCATAATTGGTATTTTCACCCATCCATTGTCTATGTAAATATATAAGATATCCGTAATTGATGGTAAAATGTGTGGTCTGAGTTTTTTTTTCACATTTTTATGAACAGCTACATATATTCCATCTGAGATGAGTAAATTATGATGTAGAATATTTTACAACTAGTGCTGTGTCAGTGAATTCAGTCAGTGATATAGGGGCCTTATTTTAGACAGCTGGCTGCTCTTTCCATCTGTTTTCAGATCAGAGACAGATGTGGCACTACTGGCCCATAAGAGGACCGTGTCCGAACCCCCACCACGCCCAAATCAGCCCCCAGATCTCAGCAAGACTACTGGTGCTGCCAATTCAGGTAATACGACAAGAGACAAGAAACTGCTTCTTCAGAATGACTCTTGTTTTTTTGTTTTTTTTCAATGTCATCATATTGTCAGCAAGAGTAATAAAAGAGATTTGGTATTGTTCATGAATTATTTAGAAGATTTAGTGCATTTTAAATCTTTTCCCTGTAGTGAATGATCATGTATTGTAGGTAGACCATTATCTTCATGAGACGCATTGTTGAGTTTTCTGTCGACATTTTTGGCTTAACCTTCCAAGTATCGCTAATAAACAATTTGTGGTGTCAGGGGAAATTAAAGATTTTACCTTACGTTGGAAAGTGCTTGAAAACGGGCATACCAAATAAAGTAAAGGCCATAACACTATACATTTTCTGAAAGTAAAATGAGTAACCTACAACATGATAATTTTGTGTCCAATTTGTTGACATATATTGACCTTGACCTTGACCCATTGACCTGATAACAAATCACATTACAGCTGATTTAATCGGAAATTTACAGCCGATCAAATCAGGTGTAAACACTTCAAAGGTTAAAGTGATAGCGCCCAGTGCTCTGGTTGGACAATCCTCAAAGACAAGCATATTGTGGCTGTATGTTTCCATCCACCCAATTCTGATTTCTCAAATTTAATAGGAGAAGTAGAAAACGTTCTCGGTCATCTGAATATTGTTGGAACCTTTAAAGTGGACACATCAGAGAAACTATATTTTTCACTACCTGTTCACTTTCCAGGTTCCAACAATGCTGAGACAACTGGGATATAGTTATTTTTGTCTCTCCTGTTATATGTGAGAAATCAGATTTATGTGATAGAAACATACGTAGATGATATACACATTTTATTAGCAATTAATGTTGATACCTCAGATAAGTCACAGGTTCAGAAAACCACCCCCTGTTGTCTGTTGCTCATTGAATCCAATTGGAAAGTAACATAACATGACGTTCATCAAATTTTTCTTATTTGTTATGAAATTCAAATTTGTGGTGCTATTTCTGTTTGATTTCTGTAGTTGAAGGCAGAAATACCATCAAAGCACATTGGTTTATCTGGTATTTCTTTCTAAGCAGGTGGAAAGCCGTCATCAGCCAGCAATATTCCGGACAAAAGGTAACCCACCCACAGCTCTGGCCTTTAGTGAGCAGTATTAGATCTAATGCAAAGATCTGTGGATAAACAAAATCAGCAAGAATTTATTGGTAGAAATCCCAGCTTGTGTTTGTTGAAAACAGATTTTTTACTTTTTCATGTGTTCATGTGTAAACTGGCTGTATTTGAAAGGATTTCAGCTTTTTTTTTTTTAATAAGCAAAAGATTGTGATTTCAGTTTATATTTCTTTCTTTTGTTCCACCAACACTACTGGCATACATTTTGTTGTTTTTTGTTTGTCTTGCAGTGATGGTAATCAGCTGAGACGGCTTTCTGTGGCAAGTCAAGGTGGGCTACAACCTTTGTTACATTAGTATGATGAGAATCTTTATATAACATTTTTTTTTACAAAAGTAATGTTTTTTTTTTAAAAAAAAAAACAGCTTTAAGAAAAAATCAACACAACAAAATCACATAGCTCCCAACCGTCCTTGATACACATTTGTTTCAAAAGCATTTGGAGAAATTGCATTTTCAGTGTTGTTAGGTTATTATACACTTCAAATCCAGAAAATGTTTCAGTCTTCTCTTTTTAGGAAAACATATCTTAACAATGGTTGTCAAAAATCAACAAATGATCAATTATTCATCAGTGTTGAAATATCATTACATTGTAGCCTTAAGCATGAAGACAAACCAGTATCCTCACCTCACAAAGACAAATTGCATATCTCATATGGCCTGTCGGAATCTCATGTTTCATTATAAGGTCTTAATTCTGAGATGGGAGTCGCACATAACAGAATTTGAATTGTGAATATTTTGCAGACACATCATTAGATGATGTCTTTGTTGGTTCAATTACATATGATATGTATTGTCTTGGAAATGCTCTAACAGTTCCCAGTAAAACAACTGAAGATCAGAGGCGCAAGACGGAGCCCAAGATAGAACCTCACCATTTACCTGTTCCACCTCCAAAACCACAGGTAACTATGCACAGACATCAAAAACACATATTCTGTGGTGGCTGGAAAGTCATAATTATTGCTCTGTTGATTTTTTTCTTGCTGGCTTTTATTTGTTTTTTAAATTACCTCTGGAATCTTTGTTTGTTGTTGTTTTTTATACATTTGTTTATGTCTGAATTTGTTTCAGCAATATGATTTTTTGTTTCAGCAATATGATTTTTATTTTTGTCTTTTGTCAAGAGGCAAACGTGATTCGCTCTTCATACTTTGCACAGTAATTGGTAATGGTCCCAAGTGATGGGAAGATCATAATTTTATGGACTATTTTTTCCCCCAGCTAAGCAGCTTCTCGTTACCAAGTACTAGCGATATAACACAAACCATTGTGAAGGAGGAAAAAAATCAGTAGCTCCTCCAACAAATACCAGAAATTATCATGATGAGAAAAAAACATATTTGCATCATGCAGTGAATTATCTGAATTTTCAGTTACTTTGTTACTATTGAAAACAACAAGAGAAGAAGTTTTTTTTTTAAAGTTGTTTACAATATTTGTTTTATACCTCATGTACTTGGCGAAGGGAAGTAATTTTGGCAAAGGTCAAAATAGCTCATTCTCATCACATGCTGTTGTTAATGTTCTTTTGTCATGAAATGCATGACGGATATAATTTTTTTCTTCTTCTTTTTTTCTAATGATGTAGAATTGAATGAGTGGACCAGTTCATCATTTCATCTGTTCTGTTCACAGAACCAGCCAAAGCGTCGATACCGAGCGCTATATGACTGTGAGGCTGACAACGAAGATGAGCTGACCTTCAATGAAGGGGAGATAATCGTGGTGTTATTTGAGGAGGAGGAGGAGTGGTGGGTAAGTTAATCGGGTCTTTTTCTAAATTTTCTCAGTAAGGTAATGAGAAGTATTTAGACAGCCTTCCATTGCCAATGATTTTTCTTCTGAGCCGTTGTTCTTTAATCATCCTAACCCAGAAGTGACAAGAATAGTCAAAATTATATTCAATTTCCAGAAATATTAGATTAACGCATTTCTTAATTAGACGTACATTTTATACCAATTGTATCTTCATAAATAAGACATATATATCCGTGAGTCATGAATAAATTTTAGTCAATTTATGTCCCAGTAAATTCAATGCCAGTTCAGGTTATGTCAGCAAAATACCTTGTTAAATGAGGTTGAGAAAATTTAGCCTTGCTTTTTCCAGGAGGGCGAGATAGAGGGACAGCCCCACCGACGAGGGTTGTTCCCCTTGAGTTTTGTCACCCCTGTGAATGATTGACAAGAGGAATAAATTAGGCACCAATTGAGGACTTGATGAAAATGAAGTTGACACACAAATGTCCCAACACCACCCCTGCCCCGGACATCCTATTTTACAGCTTTGCAAATTTCAGTCCATTGTCAACCCAATTATTTACAGACTCATCATTGTTTGTTGTTTCTAATATGTATGTGTGTAGATCTGTGAATGTTAAGTGGCATGAGTGGTTTATAGGATAATTTAAATGATATATGAGATCAATTTCACTTTTGCATTTATTTCTCTTATATTAACAATCCTGTGAATGGCCAATGAGATTTATTTGTGTTTACATTAAGGCAGACGGTTCCAAAGATTCTGAATGTGGCAAAACCAAATTTGAATAACATGTATGCTCTGTTGTTTTTTTTTTCTTTGTTTGTTTGTTTGATTATTTGTTTATTAAATCAAAGTTTCAGTTTCCTCACTCAGAACTGGTCAGCAACCAATGAGTCTATATTTTGCCGATTTATGAGCCATACCTAATGCTATGTTTCAGATATGGAGTTTTTTTCTTTTGTTATTGGTATTGTTTTTGCTGTGCTGTAATTGTAAGTTTAGACTTCAGTGACTCAGATGCACCAAGACTCTGAAGTGTTCATATGATACTCATAATTTTTATATTGTGTACAGAATTCATTTAGCATTGATAGAGCATGAATGTTCCAAAGTCAGAACAAACAGCTCTGTCAGATGACATATTGCACATTTTGAATGACAAGACATCTGTTGTCATTGATATGTTTCTCAGTTCTTTCTGATCTCCTTTTTGTGCAACTGTTAAAGCAATCCCTCCTCTATAAAGAACCACTTGATGAATATAAAATGTATCTGTATAGAAAATTATCATAGACATAAAAAATGTACAAGAAATGACAGACCTGATGCAGAAATCCCTGTTTCTTATTGATAGTCAGCCAACAAAGCTCTCTGAAGTTAGGATCTTTTTCTTTTCTTTTTTTTTTTTTTTGCAACCATTTTTTTTTTTTTTTTTGCAGCTGTTTTTCTTAGATAATGCTCTTGAGAAATAATTGACAGGGCAGTCAAATAGAACATTTTTCACCTTCCTGTGGTGTTTTTTTTTTATTCAAATGTTTTAGACTTCCCCATTACCTGTGTTTTCATTTATTTATTCCCTGAAGCAAACATTCAAATCCTGCATTAGAGTGATTGGAAAAGAAATCTGAGACAGATTATGAGACATCACTAATAGAATTTAAATTTAAAGGTGAAATATACTGGAAAATATGCTGGAGTTTATCAAGTAACTTTAGCTTTAACTGTATGATGGTCTTTTTTCTTTCAATAAAAATATGCAAAACACATCATTGCCCCATTGGAAGACTGTTGCACAGTGCAATTACAATTTTGTCCTAGTATATCAAGGAATTTGGCTTTAAAGGGAAAGAGCTAATCATCATCATGATCATCTGGCACATCATAGGATGTGCCCAAAAGAAAGAATATCTCCCTCAGATAAAGATCTTACAAGCTCTTCGTTTATTGTACAGCACCATAACTTGATCTGTGGCTCTTGAATAACTTCAACAACTTCATTACAGAGAATGGCAGTCAAGCCACAATGCAGTCACAAGAGATTAACTTTTAAAAAATAACATCTGGTCACTCGCTTCTCCAACACAGTGTCGTCACACCACTGAGTCACACTGTCTGGGGATATTCAGAAGGCAAAAGAGTTCACTAATTCACTGAATTGAAACATCCAGATTTTGTTCTGTTTTGTTGGTTTGTTTTTTTTAAATTGATGAATCCCTTTGAAAAATGTAGTGTTTTTAATTATAGGAATATTTACTTTCATAAGATAGAAAATCTAGAAAAATCAGTAATTTGATGTATATCACTTTATGAATTTTTCATTACCAGTGATAGGTTAGCAGCCCATTTTTTTTTTTTAGATTCCATGAGCAGTTGAGCTTTCATTGCAAATGATTCTCAGCCAAGTCTGTTTTGAGCACAGGAATAGCTATTCTGTTAGTCAAATATTGAGTTACACTAGTCTTTTAGTGGGGCAGTGATATTATCGTTGTTGTCATTCCATTAACTCACTAAACACATACAAAACAAAACAAAAGGCATAAATATAACATATTGGTCATAAATAATTCTCTATTCATAAGGCTTTTTTTTAAAACTTGGAATTATTGGATAACAATAACATTCATTCAGGCGTGAACTTAAAGACTAAATAAAGATGAATAAGAATATATTTGACAGTGAGGCCTTGCACACAATTCACCCAACCAACTGTCACAATGGTGACATCCTCAGATAATCTCAGTGACAGAGATAGTGGTTGGTTGTTAGGCTTATAATAGTATTCAAACTTTTTGTATCCAATCATTTCAGTCTCAGAATTTGAAATTAAAACTTGCTTCTTTTTTGCTTTGATGAAGATTTTTTTTTTTTTACTTCAACAGTGAGGAGAATGAGACAGAAAGTCAGAAAATTATCTTTCTTATGAAACATTCATCATTCAAAATCAAAAACAATTCTCTCATGTGCCATGTTTAGTATTGGAGTGAATTAATCAATTAGAACTTGAATGAATGTGTAAATCAATGCTGGATCAATTCATGCATGATTTTTACTCCAGTACACTGACAACATGTATGTATTAATGAAAATTGTTAACTCTCACATGGACCATCGTTTGTGTGAACATTTTACATGTACTCTAGGGAACAAGGGAAATAGACCCATTTACAGACAACTTATGTCATTACGAGTTCCAAAATTTTGCTTAGATAGTTGAGTGATATCAATAAATTGATGTATATTAAACCTACTTATGTTTCAATTTAATGAATGACCGAACCACCAGCTTTGTCATTTTTGCTTTATTTGTGTTCATCCTGTATGTTAATGCATGTTGATGTAATATAGCTTCAGTAATATAGCAGGTATATGTAGGAAATTACAATTTTGTTTGGCGCCCAGCACTACAAACTCTCACATATATATATGTAGAATAATGTTATATATATGCAATGTTATGAAATTTGTTGATCTGGTCGTTAATCAGCACTGAACGTGATAAGTCGTCTTTTAAAGCCATACTGGTGAGATTTATTATGTGTCTGCATTTTGAATGGTGCCACAGCGTTAAGTATTATATGAAATGTCCATCCGCTGTCAAGCTGGGGGAAATGATCAGCATTAAATGGAGAAAACAAAACAAAATCAAAATCAAAAGTTAGAGTAAATCAATTGAATGAGTAAAGTAAACATGATTTTTTTTTGTTTTTTGTTAAAACAAAGTTACCCATATCAAATTAAAAATAAAAACACTGCATCTGTTCATAGGAAAATAAATTAGTAAATAAATCGGCTGTCTTTTTATATAAAAGTAAAAGTTGGGTTTTGGGTTGTTTTTTTTTTATGCTTTTTTTTAAAATCAAGCTGAGGATGTAGTAGAAATATGGTCAGGAAAGAAGCGATAGATGTGGTTTATGCAATTGCTAAGTGGTATTTGTTTGTTATGTTAAAAACACTTATTGTTGACATAACATTGGCAACATGATGAAATGGGCCATGTGCCAAATCGGACATCTGTATCAAAGGCAAATTTAACTAAAAACATTTTAAGAATTCCTCTTCAGGCAAGTGTAGAGAAGGAAAAATCATTTATCATTTCAGTCCAGATTAAGTCAAAAACAAAATTTTAAATATTTTTAAATTTTCTTTTATATAATTCCTCTGCTGCAAAATGTGATGTCTTGACACGTGACTGATTTCATCATGTTATCAGTGATAAATTGTTCCATTTCCTTGCCCCAATTTTGATTGTTCTCTGGAGAAGACAACATTAAGAACCAGTAAAACAGTTCATTGGTCAGTGTGATGTCTGAGTGATATTTATGTGAACTGATCCAACCAGATAATGCATTTATTCAGATCAATGTTATATGATTGTTCTATGATGTAACTGATTGTATCTTGAAACCTTCATCTTAGATTATTATTATAGCCCTGGAATTTTTTTTGTGAGGAAATTACACCAACTACAAAACCTGTGATTTTTTAAAGATAAAACATTCACAGGCTATCAGTACTTCTGGAAACCATTAGCTGAATTGAGGCATCTTTTTCTTCTTCTTCTTCTTCATTCTTAATATGCAGTGAATTTGAGCAACTGAAATATTGAAATTTAAAAGAAAAAGTTTGCAAATAAACCATTTTATGGCCATGGCAAATGTAAAGGCTGTAGGAGACATTGATAGTTGAACTCTTTTCCTGCCCAGTCTACCATGCATGTATTCTGTTGTCTCCACAGTGTTCATACCTGGAATCAGTGGCCCACCATGCTGTTGAGAGTGTAGTATTTGTGCAGAGCATTCATGACTGGTGAATTAACATTGCAATTGTAAACTTAGTGGTTTGAATTTTTTTTTATATATCTTCTGGTTATCATTCCAATAGACTAAGAGTTAAAATATGATCAAAGGGAGTAAGTGTGGTCACTCATAAATCTTCTGTGTCCTCTATAAATGCATACTTTATCCGTGAGTGGTGCTCTGAAGAGGCATGTCATGTTCATGTGCATCTTTCTCAAAAGTGGGGATCAGTAATTCTTTATTGTCTTCAAAATTCTTTCAAATTTGAAAGATTTGTGTTAAAAGGGAATGCCAAGCTGTATTAAACTCAGGTAGATCCTAAGATGCATGAAAGAGTCAACCTCTATTCAACTAATTCAAAACAGAAAATTTTGACCACTCATAGAAGTCAGAAATAGGCCAAGGTTTTGTTCATTCAAATTTTTTTTCAGTATGAAGCCATTCCAGACTGAGCTTGGAGTAACTTACAACAACTGCCTTACCCTTCAAAGTGCTTTGTATTTCCAGCTTGGTTGTGAAGTGGGTCAGCACAGAAATAAGGTCACTGTGACGTAGGCTTTAAAGGTTTTTTTGTTTTTTTTTTCTTTAAGCTGTGAATTAATCAGTGAGATCCCTGTCCCCCCACCCACCCACCCACCTTTATTTAAACATGAATATAAAGAGAAGTGCCAGTTAAAGGCTATTTTTTGTTCATGGAAAAGAGGTTATGTAAATTTGCATGAGACTGGAATGTCTATTTGACTTTTCAGATCATCATTCCTTCCTCAGAAACCAGCATTTTTATTGAATCTAAATTGATATTCTTATGATTCTCACCAGGAAAAGGTGAGAGAATAGTAATCTTAAATCTTTTTGATCACTGAAACATTGCATTGTTATTACAGTATATATACATATACAGCTTTAAAATACATAAACAGCTTTCTCTTCGCAAAAGATTTTGTGATGGATGGATTCATTGATTGATTGATAGCTTTAGTAGAACAAGGAAGAGCAGTCTAAATGTATGTGACCGAAGTCACCACACTTAACAGTTATTATCAACAGATTCTCTTTACACAAAATTTTTTAAATTGATAAATGTACCATCTTAATAATGTCTTTCGACTACCAATTTGTTAAGCAAAAGTTAGCTTTATGATCAGTCATGAAACATTGATCACTTGTAACCTATTCTTTGTAATGTTTTTGAAACATGTGAGATAAACCACATTCATATGAAAAATATCTTCATCCTGTGTCTGAAAAGTATTAACATCATTAGCGATCATGTCAACATATCATGTTCCAGACTCTAAATAGATCTAAATCTAAATAGATTCAACAAATAGAGTTACAATTACTATTTAGTTTGTCTTGCATCATTTCCTACCCCCTTTCGCTGGACTCACAAATTTTTATGTGATAACATGTACATCCTTTGTCGGTCAGTTCTGCTAAGAATGGAAAGCCATACAGGAGCCAGTAAATAGATCATAGACTCTATGAAAGGAGCAGATGCATAAGTGTGCACAAATCGGTGGATTAGATAATTTATGTGCCACCACAGCATAAGTGCACAATGTAGACTGCCTTAGTCATTTGCATAGACACAGAGAGCCATAGTAATGGGACAATGGGTGGCAGGCCAGGAATGTGTAGCTGAAGTTTCCAGACTTAAAATAGAAACTGTCATAAGATTCTCTTCACAGAAATTTTATGATTGATCAATTGATTGACAGCTTTATGATACAAGAAACAGTAACTGAAATATATGTTGCTGAAATCACCATCAGATTTAACATTTACTGTCAGCATATTCTCTTGGCAAAGATTTTTATGATTACTTGATTAATTAAACCTTGCAGTTTGTTAGCAAGGTTTGAATCATCCTGCATTTCTTTGCAAAGATTTTTTAACTAATGGCTTGGAAAACAAAAAAAAAAACAAAAAAAAAGATTTTTTCATGCCTTTTTAATGCAACATTTTTAAACTTGGCCATGTTTAGGGCCTTGTAGATTAAATTATGACCCCATGGCAAAAAAGGGATCAAGAATAAACTTTAAAAATTGCATCACTCTTTAGATATGACCAAATAAAGTTGCATTAACAGTGTGCCATAAACTGTTACCATTTATTGTCATTATTTTTTTTTCTTTCTATTTTTTGGGGAAAGGGGGGGGGGGTGGCAGGGGAGGGAAGGGGAGTTTTGGAGGGAAATAGTTTTTTTAGGACATTAAGAATGTTGTGTTGTGAATTAATATAGCATGAAATAGTGTTATAAGGGGACCAGGCTTCAGTAGTGCTCTACATGCTGCATATGGAAATGGTGCTATGTTATGGTTTCAACATCTACCCTTCTCTTGAATTTTTAGTTTTTTTGTAGGCTAAACTTTGTCTTTGAAAATTTGTTCCAGAGAATTTTGTCATCTTGGATATTAACAGAAAGATATGATTGTCGCTGTGATTTTTTAAATGAAACGTTATCAAATTCACTCACATTACAATACAAAGAGGGCAAGAATTCTGTCATAAAAAATACTCATCACTTTGTTATTGTACCTAGCACTTGCTTATGTATACCAGAAACAATTATTGCTAGCATATGAAAGATGTTAGAAATATGTCTCTTTGAAATAACACTCAGAAATGTAACGGAATGTTACTTTTAAATTTTAAACGGACTTTTAAATTTTTTTTTTTTAATCTTAAAATCTCAAAAAGTATACACTCTATAGGGCTCAAATTTGGCACACACATTTTCTGATTATTAGTCTGGGC
>JBCEWB010063114.1:0-13590 GCA_039654565.1 Peronia peronii
GATTAGAGAGATCTGCAAAATGCTTATTTTTCTTACTTGTATCACATGACCTATAGGATTTTCTCTTATTTGGCAGTAGGTATAATAGGTTAATATATATATATATTATATTACCATGTAAATATATATATATATATATATATATTTATTTATTTATTTACATGGTATGAATTTCGTGAAAGTTTTCTCTCCCCAATTCACTTAGGTCTATAAATAATTTAGTATTATATGAACCGTCAGTGTTACTTTCCCACATACGTGGTCTATGCTACGGACAAATTCCCAGTTTCTTACAACTAGGTCTTCCAACAGGGTTTATTAATTTTTTTTTCTACCTTTTTTGATTAGTGCTTTTTTCTTCTTCTTCTTTTTCATCATTCTAAACGACCACAGTGATCCTATTTTCATTTCCAAAACACTGTGATGTGACTAACATGAAAACAAAATAATACTTATAATAATAATAACATTGATCAAGATATCAACCTAAAAACAAACAAACAAACAAAAGCAATACCCATTGTGTGGATCAGGTTAATAATCGTGGAGAGCCCTTTCTTTATTTTTTTTCTTGCTCTTGTCGGGAGAAGGAAAAAGAAAAGTTAAGTGTACAACTACATTGGCCTTCTGCACAAATCAATGCCTTACTGCAAAGTCATGCCTGAAATAGACCCAGTTCTGCCTTTCTCAAAGTATCTCATTAGATAGTTCTCACAGATTTCAAAATCAGGCTCTCTAACAAGAAAATATCTGCACAGACAATTTCAATAGCAAATGCAATTGAAAAGTATCCACAGTCTGATGCACCAGGCTGCTCTTGTGTTTTCATTAGTTCTATGCCAGTGGGCCACCATAGACTGCTGTAGCTGCAAGCTTCCTATTTTCTGTTTTTAGGGAGACAACCTAAGAGAGAGAGAGAGACGCTTAGCCATGGATCCTCTTGGAAAACAAATACCAATATAATCGGATGTTTTGACAGAATATGTAATATCTACGCTAAATATGATCAGTGAGAATTTGCACCGATATGTTGCAGCAAAAATAAGTGTGTCTTGGGTATCCTTTAGCTTAATTAAGGAACCTCTCACCAGCAATTCCCTGGCTTTAGATTATCTCTCTACTAGAAAGTCACTGGCCTTAGTTAAGACCCAGTTAAAGTGGTGTTTGGCATAATTACCTTTCCTGTGTATTAATCAGCTTCTGCAGATTCCTGTCTACAATCTCTTTAATTCCACTTGAGCAAAACAATAAATTGCTGAATTCAAAGGATTGCATTTCCTTTTACCAAGTCTAGCATGTTACATTTTGTCTGCGCACTGGATTTTTTAAAGCAGATTTCTCGCAATCCCAACAAAGCTCTATTATTTTTTTAACTTCTCTTACATTTGACAGTGTTAGAGAACGATGCATCAAGGTTTCCCAAGATCCATGGATATATTTTTGTTTTTGAGAGAGAGAATTGTGCGTTTATGAAAGAGATAGGGAGAAAGGTTAGAGGGGGAGGGGGGGGGTATAGAAAGAAAAATAGGCGAAAACGAGAGGTCCAGGAAGGGGTGGGTGTGTTTTTCAGGATTGGCCTCTTTAGGCCGATACTAAAAAAATTAAATATGAAACAAAATTCGAATACCGACAAAAAAGATTGATTCACTGAGCTTTAGAAGACGCCGTAGGCAATCCGTGCACTGTTACTTTTGAAGAGTATTTCATAAGACATGTTTCACTTTTTCTACTCGAATCATGAAGAATTATTTGATATTGGACATTGTAACTTTCATTGCGCTCCCTGCAACCGTTCCACAGTCATCATTCTTTGAAAGGCAGCAGTTTCCGGATGAACCAATATTCTCTGTCTGCTAAAAGCATAATTCATAACAGTGGCCTTTGCAGATGAAAATTCGAAAAGCAGTTTTGATACTCTCATTATTGAGACTTACCAACACCCGAATAGTTAATGACCAACTCGATGTTACCTATTGAAAGCCTTTTGTATCGTAAAACCCAATCAAAGATGGGAAGGGGGAGGGCAGGGGTTGAGAGTTAATTATAACGTTAAACGGCAACGTGCAAAGGGACAGAATTATGCTGACAAAATGGACATAATATAAACTTTTAAGTCTGAGAGTTTAAAACATGTTAATGGCACGGTTTCGTGAAGAATTAATTATACCATCTGAATAATATACACTGTTTCAGCACTGCCAGCGAATTATGATACTCATTAGGACATTATTCAGGTGGAAACAGATAAACAAAAACAAACAAACAAACGAACAACAACGCAGTGTAAGAAGAGATTATACAGGGCTAATTCACTTCGTCGCCAATCTGGAATCAATCCAAAAACTGACCCTGGATGCTGATACAAACCTCAGAATTTTACCAAAGTTATGTCAGACCAATTCAATAGATTTATACGGAGCCCGGGGATATAAGTAGGTGCTGTGCTCCCACCTGCAGGGGGTCAAAGGCCGCCCTCGGTCCATGGAATGCCATTCTCAACGTTCCAGGGGTGATATCTCGTCTCTCTCCCTTTGCTCATGTCTTCTGTCCCGCTCTCTTTTTGATCAATCTTTTTGACGTGTACTGTGTTTGACACAATATAGCCGTTATCCCGCTGATGTGCCGTTAAACCCCAACACAAACAACAAACAAGATCTATATGTCATATCAAATTATGTCAGTGACGCATAGGCTTTGTCTGAGAGCTCGAGGTAGAAAGTGACAAGTGACACTGATTTTTTCTTTTTTTTTTTTTTGGTCACAGAGGCAACCAGGCCATTTCAAGCAACTTTTTGAGATCAACAATATGAAACGGCATCTTCCGAAAAAGAAAGCCTGCATCTCTTTTTATGTGTGAACACTACCATAGACACCAGTCTGACAAGGGTCAGATATCGTCAACAGTATGCGGGCTGGAGCCTTGAAATTAAAGTACGTGAGTAAATTAAATGACAAGGAAGGACTAAGTTGATTCGGGAACCTATCACCAAGAACGAATGGCTCCTACGTTCTTGGATATTAGCGTTGTATACGTACCTCGAGTAGAGACAGAATCCCCCCCCCCCCCCCCCCCTCTCAAAAAAAAAATCAATGTATATACCACAAGAGATCAACCACGATGAAAACTAATCCATCACTGGAAGAGTGAGAAACAAAGAAGATGCGTTATTTAAAGATAGTATCTCAAGCGAATGGTTTGTGAAAAATGCTAAGTCTAACTGAACATTAATTATTCAATATCCAGTGACAGCATTGACTGGACAGTTTTACTGGATAAAGCCTGTAAGTGTGGCGCATTTTCCCCTCCAGACACTGAATTATGTCAGAGATGTCTGTGGGATCGATGAGTCGTGGACATTCAGATCGTGGGGACATCTCAGTTGCTGAAAAATGATTGGCGTTGAGAGATGGACTCTGTGTCTTGGATTATTAATCTCTCCCGCCCCCGCCCCCCACCCCCGTTCCTTCCTCCTCACACACCCCCCTCCCCTCCAAAAAGATACACCCACTCACCTCTCTTCATTCTGATTTAGTTTTCTTCCCCGTGGCCTTTGGGCATTGTCTGAGAAATCTATATTTTATTTTACTGTCATATAATAACTTTGACCTACGTGAGGACCAGCACAAAAGGGAGAGAAAAGGTTTTTTCAGTAGGAGAAAAGTGTATTATATTTGCGAGGAACCTGTGGCCCTCTTCTATAGACTTCTCTTTTTTTTTTTTTTTTTTACAGTTGTAAATCAACTCTCTATTTTAGAAATCTTGCTGTCACAGTGTTTTGCTCAAGAGAAAAGTCCCTCCCCCCCTCCCCCTCCCCTCCTCTCTCTCTTTTAATTTCATCCCACCGATTCTGGACTCTACCCTCCCAATCATCCCCTCACTCGATCCTTTCCTGATCGTTCCAGTTCTCTATTATCATATCAAATTATTGACTTAATTATATCTAGTCTGATCATGGCACATGTTTATTTTTTTTTTTTTTTTTGTCCACGGCAGCACTTACGAACATAAGAGCTTATGAACATAAACTTGAGCCAAGCAGAAAAATATTATATACTCATCTTGTAGTAGCATTTAAGAAAAAACAAGTAAGTTCCCTGTTAAAGAAAGCAAACACTGTGTTACTTTTTCATAGACAATATATCACGTGTTGCTTTTAATCATGTTAAGTTTAAAGGACCAATATTGACATTACTCTTGAGTAAGTTCATGTTTCATTAGTCATGGACGGGAGTTAGATACCCTCCAGATGAGGTGAATAAAATGCTGTCAATGGTTCAAATGTCTAAGATCGCTTGAGTGCGTTGATTTACATTAGTTGATGAGTGGATATCGCCAGCCAGACAGACAGGCAGACAGAAGGACGGACAGACAGGCAATTGAATTTCAGGCTCCTTCATATTCAATCTATGTTGTGTTTTCCATGAGGGCTGGCAGGCGTGGATACGTAACTATGGACCTGTAATTCCTGGCAAATTTTTGTGTCTTGGATAAGATGCTTGTCACCTCAACAGAGTGATTGTTCAAAAATTCCTCTGATCAGGCAATTCGATGCATTTGAATATTATTTTCTTTTTCAAGATCACATCCCGTTTTGTCTGGCACAAGGGCCAACCGCCGCATAGACGGTCATTACGACGAATTGAGTGTGATTTTGCCTTGTCAGACAGATTCACTGTTCATGTGGAGTCAAGAGTTTTACCTCAGAACTAGGAAGATCACACAGAGGGAAAATCGGATGAAATTACACAAGGCACGGTTAATACAGTGACCTTGCATTATGCACTGAGATAGGAAGACATTACCGGATATATCGTCTGAGTTAGGTCTTAATGAAGAGGAAGATACGTTAACTTATTAAATTATTACATTACATTTTCTGACTGAACTGATTGTAAATTGATACATTTTGTCCTTAACGAGTCACAGCCTTTGATTTAAAGTAAACATTCTAGATGAACATTTAACTGAGTTTCAACTAGTTTAAAAATCCACACAAAAACGCAAAAGAAGCATTAATAGGTTTCCCTACTAGACGGCAAAAAGAAATATGAAAGAGATCAGAAGCCCTGACTTAGTTAGTGATTGACGTTTTATATAATTATAATTAACGCCTTAAGATCTTGGCGACACTAATGGTGGCGTTTAATTTCTTCTCTTTCCTTGTTTTCTGTCTGAAATTTAGATTTCTATTTATTGCCTGACCTGCTGGACTTTAGACTATTGTCAAACATCAGCAGCATTGCCTTGTACCACCTTACCCGGGGTTGGTAATAAAGTTTCATTGGTTTGGGCTCTTTGCAGTATACACAAGCATGAAAAAAGAGTGTAGATGCTGTCTTCTTTTTTGTTCAGTATTAGGTTTTTTACAAGCATATCAATTCTCTCATTAACTAATATGATTTCAGGAGCTTTCATAATAAAAAAAAATTCAACCAATTTAAGAGAGATTGAGTTAGATTTCAAGATTTCAAAATTTCTGATAAATAACCACTGTCTGTTTCTGAAATGAGCTCTTTCAATAATAACGGCGAAAACTATCTTATAGGCATTTTTTACAGCAGTCTACGTTATGTTAATTATGTTTTCTCAAAATGAAAGGCCTTAAGATGTCTTTCCTACAATACTAGCCCGTTCGTGCCCTTCCACAAACAGAACATATCCACAGAAATGTAAATCTTATATCCATAGTATGGTAATATTGAGCTCTGAGAAATACATATCAAATAGACGCATTACGTCAACGAATAACAAATGATGTCTGCCCTTCTTGACTGTTTTACTTTCCTCTCCAGACATAGTCCAATCCCTGATTTAATGTGCTCGGTCGAAGGATACTGGAAAAAAAATGGTAGTTTTTTCGGCATTTCACACTTCCTTATGAACATTGTAACTTTTCCATCAGAACTTGACTACAGCTTAGCCCAAATTTTCAAGCAAAATATAATTCTTCTGATAAATTATTTGGTAGAGGCTATTGCAGCCATGTAGTCACAATAGACCAAAAGTCTATTGAGGCCATAAATTGGCCTCATAATTTGATTTGTCCACAGATAAATAACTCTGTTGACTTGTGAACAGTGTTCACCATACAATTTTTTTAGTAACGAGATAAATATGGCGAAAAATGTTCACCTGGCCCATATCCAATGTCACGAACTGTTGGATGTGAATGGGTGTTAGTTGTGACGTTGTAAGTGGTAATCAGGCGGTGGATGCGGACGAGACGCACACAGCAACGGAGAAATAAGAACAGGAATCCTCGACGTCGAAATGATGCAGAATTTATTGCAGGTGCTTGGTAACAATACAGACTTCAGGGTAGCTGTCTAACTCCGATGCATACGGCACTCACTGCATTGCACTTTCTCTCTTCTCGTTCTCCGGCTGAGCCCTTATATATATATATATGCAGTGCTCTTTTTCTCGAAAGTATACTATTTTGCTCTCAAGGCAGTGAACTTAGCAGAGATAGGTTTTCATGACGGTCCCCAAGCGGTCACATCTTCCTATATTATTATTATAATGAGGTGGTTAATATCTGCACTGGCGTTGTTACATTCAGTGTTTGGATATTTACCTGAATCGGCATATAATAATACTAAATATTCTAAATGCTATTAGAAATTCCCTTAGCATCTTGCTTTTCTAAAAAGTGCATAATTAGTCGAAGCATTAATTTCGTTGAACACAGAGGCGAGGCCTTTCAGTAGAATTCCACGACTTACACTCAGAGCAGAAATAACAGTGCACAACTGTTTGACTGCAACTTATGACTTTGCTGTGCCCTCCATCTAAGAAAAGTTGCATACAAGCATACAGTCTTGCTGCTGTTAAATTTTAACATTCTGAATTGATATTACTAATAACAAGGATGGAGAAAAAATGTTCAATTTGTTTTTATTTTTTTTAAGGGGGGGGGGGGGGTTGGGGAATAATGTTGCTCGTTCAAAATTCGGATTTCTATTTGTTTCTCTCTTTCTCATTCTCTTGCTCTCTCTTATTTTGTATATTTCTTTCTGGATATCCCGCTCTCTTAATCTTAATTTCTCCATATTGACTTTGTTTTCAGTACCATTCACATATATATATACACACACACACACACACATTTTTCTGAATCCCCCTTTTCCACCCCCTCACCATCTACTTCATTATTTTCCTTCAATCTTTTTTTTTTTTTTCGTAAGCTTTTCAATCCTAAGCAAGAAGGATTATCTCGGCTTTTAGAAGTTGCCTGTTTCTGCTTAGAATTTTTGTGGATAGAAAATTGGAATTTGGAAATTTTGCCCGGACAGCGGCATGCAACCTACTCTTTCATCGCTTTTGAACTGCCAAGGGTTCTTTAACGTGCTCAACATACACACGTGACCTCCGAAATATATTCGCCCTTATTCGAGAATGCTAGATGTCGGGTTTCCCTACGCAGAAGAAGCCAGGGGACCGTTGAGTCACTGAAAAAATACAGGCTTTGCTATCTTTGTGTCCTTCCATCCCCCAGTTGGAGGACCCGCGAGTCGAGCCTGGCGGCGGCCAGAACCTGCAACCTCACTGACGTGAGTTGTTTTCACCCTGAAGTAGACGCCAAACCACAAAGCCACTGCTCCCCCTCCTTCAATCTTACCTCCACCCCACCCCTTATATCTAGCCCCTCGGGCAAGGATACAAATCTTGAACTCCACATAAGAGCTTCAAAACTTTATGGGGAAGGCCAATGCGTCATAACAAAACCTATCTGGATCAATTATCTGACTGTGTTCGCTAGTCCTTGTGGTCCTCTAGGGCCTAGATTGACCAGGATCCGGTCAAATACAGGGCAGGACTTAGTTAAAAGAGAAAATGGTCAATGAAAATATTGCTTTCGGCATCTCCCATACAGAGAGCCAACACGCAGTAATAAAAAGTCCATAAAGTTCTGGGATATGTTTACGAAATATAGGAAGAAGAAGAAAAATAAGAAAAAAAAGGACAAGATATTACGAAGAGAGGAAATTATAATGGGATCTCCTAGGGACAAAGAGAAAAACAAAATGTAGTGATGCTCTGGACTCATATTGCCTCAGTGCTTCCGGCCAAATATGACAGGACGTCAGACATGATTGCTCATAGATTGCTGTTATTTAAAAGAAAAAAAAATAGGGAGCCACAAAAAATGCCAGGCAAAGAAATACTATAAATTGACTTAGTAGGGTGGCCCTGTTTTTTTTATAGATCCAGCTCAGAACTCTTTGCCCCAGACGTTCATCAAGTGAGAGAACACTTTTCCATGGCGTATAATAGACGCTGAACTCGTTAGGAAAGAGTTGATGACCATCAAATTATAAGTATTTGTTTTTAAACTCAGTCGACAGTACACTGGAAAGATAAATGAGATATCAATCTCAGTTGATTTTCTGTCTTCCAGACATTAACTTTGTTTAAAAGGACATAAAAGTAGTTTGTTTCTTTGATACCAAAAGGAAAAGTATGCTATAAACTCTATCGTAGGATGTCACATTATCTTTGTTTTGTCATGTAAATTATTCGTCAGTACTGTAACGATATGGGGGAAAAAGACAGGAGAAAAAAACCAACAACAACAAAAACAAAACAAACAAAAACAACAACAAAAACAAACAACAACAACCAAAACAACAACAACAACAACAAAAAACAGGACCGAATGTAGTCATCGCGAGTCCATAATTTGATTGCTGAAATTTAAATTTAGAGCTGATCATTGTATTTTTAAAAATGGCAAAGGTGGCCTTACGATATCACGTAGAGAAAGGAAGGGGGGGGGGGGGGGGAAGCGAGGGATTTCCAGAGGGTAATTATGTTCTGACATTTCTGGTCTCAGACTGACGAGGTCCATTTACACATATTATGAGACATTATAGGCAGCTTGGGTTCTTACATTACTTAGATAAACGGTCTATTCCCACTCATTTAAAATCAACACTATTTTTGGAGGAGTCGGATTATGGAAGGGAAAATTAGAGTTATGACCAGATCCTATCGATATTTCGGTTCTGAGTGTAACTGTGAGATTATAGTGATCATGCCAGCGATTCAAAACTGATAACGTTATAAATATGTTACTAAAAAATTACCAATCATCTGCTCATCAAATAACGGCAGACGTGACGTGCGTGCACACACACACACAAAGAATTACTCCAGACAGTTTGTCCACAAGGGATTTGCCTGAGATTCAACATCAATAACTCGATCACTATTTTGCTGTAAGGCATATACAAACGTATTTACTCCACATTCTTTAACCCACTCCCCATACCTCAATCGCGTCCTACCGTCCGTGCTAAGTTCCGAGTTTCCCAAACTTTGGAAATCATGGACATCGCACTTAGAGTCAAATGAATTAGAGTCAACCACACCTTACAGCTATTATGATGGCGATAATTCCAAAGGCTAATCCTCTTCTTGATGACGTGAATCTACGTCAATCACAAACTACTTCATTGTCAGTCATCTATAGCTGGAGCACAGATGATAAGATAAATAAGTGATGCCATTCATATTTGATGAGACATAAGGTAGTGTCATATACACATATTCACATACACAAAGACATGGAAATGGATTAAAATGTCAGGAGTTCCATCAGAACAGGAAAAACTGATGGAATTTGATAAGCGTGATGCTGATGGAAGAAATGAACTTCTGTAAAATTCTCCCTTTTTTCTTATTTCAAGTGTAACACTGCCTAGTTCTTTCGAATTATTTCAACAACAAGATGCTATTTGTCCAATGGCTAATATATTTCAATTTCCTGTTTGTTTGTTTGACTGTGTCGCGGGTCCTCCCACTGGGGGATGGAAGGACACGAAGATCGAAAACCTGCATTTTTTCAATGACTCAACGGTCCCCCAGCTTCCTCTGTGTGAGGAAGCCCGACGTCTAGCCTTCTCTGATAAGGGCAAATATATTTCGGAGGTCACGTGTGTACGCTACGCACGTTAAAGAACCCTTAGTAGTTCAAAGTCGATGGAGAGTAGGTAGAGTGCCGCTGTCCGGACAAAATTTCCAAAATCCAGATTTCTACCCACAAAAATTCTCAGCAAAAACAGGCAGCCCTTTAGAGCCGAGGTAATCTTACTTTCTTTGGATTAAGAAAAAAGATGTAGTAATCTGAAAACCTGAACCTACCCTAAATCAGGTAGGTGTTAAAGTCTCACATTTCATCTACATATAGGTCACATAAATGTTACTCACTTCTGGTGTCTTTGAGTGTCATATCCACCTCCTGGTTGAGTTTTGGCCAGTCATAGAGATAGCTGTAGGGGCCGGTGATGTTGACAAAATGGTTGACAGTGAGGTTGTTCTCTTCGGCGTAGATCTGCAAGTCTAGGCCGGCTCGAGGATTCAGATTGATCTGTGTGAATTGGACAAAAAAGTGACAAGTTGATGAGCCAGTGAACTTGATAAGTTACATCCTTTGGTTTCAATTACTGAAAGAGATAGCTCCTATCTGTGCTTGAATCAGGCTGAATAATTTTGAATACAATTGGAAAAAACAACGATATCAACCAACCGTAGCAACAATAAACAAACAACAGCATCCACTATACGAAGAACAACATATTTTGTTCTACACTTTTGAAGCCATGAACAAAGATTTATCTCGACAACAACAATGGAATATCACTGTCATTTTTTTCTTTTTTCATTTCATACCTTTTCTACGAAAATGGAGAATTTGGTCCAGTTGTAAAACTTCATCAGGGCCACGACAGATCTGACCGAATGGGATGCAGGTGGCCTTGTCCTAGCTAAAGTTGGATATCGGCTTTTGTCAGATACCACCGGGTCACTGCATTCCTGGAGAAAACAGAAGTGGAGAGATCATCATCAATAATAAAACTATTCATATTTGGGTTGCCAAATTTAACATCACAATTGAGATATAATTTGTTGGCTGTTAAGAGAGATTTAAAATTCTACAAGATTATCAAGAAAACTGTAGGCAGCAAGACACTATGTTGCGAAACAGGCTTTTTTTTTTTTAAGAAACGGGTCACGTGGATGAATTTGAGCTATGGTTAGATTCAGTGTATTTAGCATCTAAATAACAAAATTTTCAAGGCTGTTTCCCCCAAATCATGATCTATGCATGTTTTTCAGCCCAAAAGCGATGACAATCTATTTCAAGTGATAAGATGTAAATCTATCTTTCCTTGCATTGTTCTCAAAACTATAATTTTTTATGCACATCTCTTTATAATTTAAAAATCATATATTGGAAAAATGTAATTTGGCATGTATATTCCTACATAAATATAAATCGAATACATCAGGACAATTCATCCATAAGTCATGGATTTTTCTCATTCCACTTCTCGTGCAAGACCTTTTTTTTATCTCTCATATCATTTGCACAAAATTTTTAAAAAGAGTTGTAAAAAAAGACATTTATTATACCCGACCAGAAATCTCGTGACAAATAAAATCATTGTGCATTTTACAGACATCTCAAATCGTACT
This sequence comes from Peronia peronii, assembly GCA_039654565.1. Taxonomy (NCBI): domain Eukaryota; kingdom Metazoa; phylum Mollusca; class Gastropoda; order Systellommatophora; family Onchidiidae; genus Peronia; species Peronia peronii. The sequence goes on from JBCEWB010063114.1 coordinate 11,483, forward strand.
AGACTTCTTCCGCCTCGAGTATTATTATGTCCAATATGTCGGCAATGATTTGCCTCTTCCAAGGCAAGAACAAAGTGTATTTTGTCTTTATGAAATCTAATAGTAACCCAGTGAGACATTTAAAGCATTGAAAAAACAGTCCTGGCCGTTTAATTTTTTAAAAAAAATGCCCTTTGCTTTCTCACTTCCCCTTAACATTTTTTTATTATAAATTTTAATGGAGTTCTTGCTGTTACTGAGAGGGAAGATATTAACAATAATTACTTTATCAAAACATCCATACCAACATCTCTTTCACTGGTTGAACAAGACTGTAGGGATTAAATATGAATAAAGATGCTCATGACACGATTTTTAAAAAAAATAACAATTTTTTTCTTTTGAGATGATCTGGGTCTAATAGTTCATGTAACTGTTATTTAGTTACTTTGATGGTAGGACAATCTTGCTTAGCAACCCAGAGGAGCATCATTAGTGAAAATGAGGTTACGATAGTCTTCGTGTAGTCACTGATAATATGGGTGATACTAGGACTAGGCCCTGAGTCAGACACGATATGTCTGGCGTGTAACAGAGAAATACGGCTAATGAGAAAGAAAAGGACAGAATAAATATGGGCCAATATGACTGAGAAAACGAAAGAAAGAATGAGAGGATAAGTTGTAGGGTTTGCTAAAGTGCCCTTAAAATAAATAAAATAAAAATAACAAAACAAAAAGTTTCACATCTTTTCCAACGTCAGCTGGCTTACTATTATCCATTTCATACAGCATAACTCCATTTTGGCGCACTTAATTGCAACAATATGTCTTATCGTTTCCAATATAAACGCACCCAAGATATATAGTTAATTTAATTCACATATTTCAGGCGCAGTGTTGTTTACAGTTATTACAAAACTAGCTTTTAATGAAAAGTAAATGACATTATCAAATTCTCATTAAGTGCATTATTTTTTATTCGGCAGATAATGAGGCCAGAGAGTCAAATAACAAAATTAAAGCTGGATTCTCGGAAACCGGCTCAGTATCTTATTTGTCTATTTCATCCTTTATTTTACAGATGTGAATCAGCTATCAGTAGGTCTCTGCAGATACAGTACCTTACGCTCTTGATTATGAATAGAAACAAGAGCGATGACTATGTCATTAAATTAACGAAAGAGGCAGCACATGAAATCAGGAGGTATAAAAGAACTTAATATAATATATCTATGACAAGTTTTTTGTGAGTCAAAGTAAGACTAAATATAGATATAAATCATTATTAAGGTCTAGAATTGTTGTACAATCACGTTAACATACTTTGCATGCCATGAACAAGACAAAAATTGGTGAAATGTACAGAAACGGCCATAGAGATGGCTGTATCTATTTCAGAGACCTAAATAGTTCTGTTTCTAACGGTTAACCGATAGGATGTACCTTAACTATACTGCTTCTACCTGAAGTTTACAGATAATTTGAATAGTCTCTGTGTCCCAATCTCTCGGCAGGGAAAAATTTAAAGAGAACACACTCTTTCTGTCTGTCTACAGAAGGGCTTTAGTTAGTAGTAAGTTCTTCAGGCTTTCCAGTCTTTTACAAATAAGACAATCTCAGCCGTTGTTGCAATCTTGTCGGGCCGTGGCGAAGACTGTTTGTTAGCTCTCCGTGTGCCATGTAGTCATCCATCCAGATGTCCCCGGAAACAACTTAAAATAGATGGCCAAAATGTAAAAAAAAAATGGGCTTAAAGCCTTTCTTGTTTACTTTCAATTTGTTGTCGTTGGCCTTTCCCTAGATGAGAGCATGGGGGAAAAAAAATATTTTTTTTAAAAATGGACGGGGGAGGGGGGGGGGGCTTTGGCTAGGCCTATTTGGTTTGTGATATTTTCTTGTAAATTTCCTTTTTTTTTCCTCTCTAAATGGGACAATAAACAGAATTAAGGGGGTGCTCTCGTGAAATCTGAAGTTCTTTAAAATTTGGCCTCAGTCATCTGAAACATCTGTTTTTTGTCCCATTTAGAGCAACACTCCCCTAGCCCTTGTCATTGGATTTGTTCTGATTGAATCTCTCAGTGTTCACGTGATGGTTGTCAGCGCTTTGTCTGTTGGATATTGTGAGTT
>JBCEWB010063125.1:0-11946 GCA_039654565.1 Peronia peronii
TATCTATCTATCTATCTATCTATCTATCTATCTATCTATCTATCTATCTATCTATCTATCTATCTATCTATTTACTCTTTATCCTCTCTATTGCTTTATCCTCTCTCTAAATATATATATTTATATAGTTATATATTTATAAATAATTAGTATAATTGTTTTCTTTTCCTTGCCATAATTTGAGAACATAACAGCAATCCCAGCTAACAGACAACATCGCTGCAATTTCATGGTCAAATTATTAAAATTATTATGTCCTTTGATGGCAAAACCAATTGCTCCTAGATTTTCTATTATATGTACAACATGAATGTTGAACTGTGCACTTATGAGAAACCTTACGAATGGACAGCGTTTCTTTCCTTTTCTCTTTTTTTTTTAGGGCATAGTTGACTGTTTATTCAATAAATCAAACAATTTTTTTCTTTTGTTGGGAAGGGGAATGGAATAGAATAAAGAATTTGGCACGTTAGTGAGGGAACGACTCCACAAGGAAAAAAAAAAAGCAATTATTTGATTAGACATTTCAGTCCCCGCTGATCTCCCCAGCGGGAGTTATCTGGGCCGGTTTCGATACTGAAAAGATCTATTACAAACATAATTAGAATAATGAACTACTCACGAATGATCCATTGCCAGTTGATCGGTTGATTCAATGAGATGTCCAAGATTGTTGTAATACCAGCAGTCAGAATGGGTTTGGCAGGCTATGTCTACGTCTCAAGACATCAAAATCCGCAATACAATGACTCCTCTTCAGACTTGATTCCAAGTGAAAGAAAGGGTACCAATAAGTGATTCATCTCAGAGGTTACAGACACTTTCACTGGATTGGGCTCATTGAGTGCCACAAGTCCAAAAACTCATATAGAATTTACTATAATTTTAATGTGACCATGTAGCATGAACTTTGCCAGTAAGTGAAGCTGTAAGTAGCCGCCCAAACACAACTGGGCAGGTCAGATAAACAAAGGGCAGTGCTCAGTCAGCGGATGCTGTCGCCAACCACTGTGGCCAATGCCGTGATACGTCCTGTGTGACGTCATACTATATGGTGTCATCCCAGATTGGATACACAGGTATAGAGGAGGGGAGGGAAGGGGGCAATGGGGGAGCTTGGTCAAATGGTTAGGCATCTCATAATTGCTTTTGTTTACCAAATATGGAGACCGACTTGGAGGTCACCATGGCTATGTGGTTTGGCGTCTGTTCCATGATGAAAACAACTCTCTTGGGTGAGGTTGTAGGTTCGACTCGCGGATTCTCCCATTGGGGGATGGAAGGACACGAAGATCGAAAATCTGCATTTTTTTCAGTGATTCAACGGTCCCTTGGTTTCCTCTGAGTAGGGAAGTCCGACGTCTAGCCTTCTGGGAAAATGGCGAATATATTACGGAGGTCCCGTGTGTACGTTATCCTTGGCCGTCAAAAATCGATGGAGAGCAGGCTGCGTGCCGCTGTCCGGGCAAAATTTCCAAATTTCTACCCACAAAAGTTCTCACACACAAAAAAAAAGGCAGCCTCTTAAAGACGAGATAATTCTACCTTCTTAGGATTGAAAGGCTGAAGAAAAACAACAACCAAGGAATTAGGGACCCGCTTCGTGATAAAAACGTTCTTTTTTTTTTTTCATCCAGGTCAGCTTTTTGCAGTTGAGACTCCCCATTTTTTTCCTGCTCACTCGACTTTGACTTTAGCAACCGCCCCTATCTCTGCCACCCCCGCCCTCTTCCTCCACCCTCTTTCCATCTTGTCAGGAAAATCTGAAGTTTATTCAGATACATAATATAAAGCATGGGAAAAATAAAAAGAATAAAAAAAAACTGCAAAACACACCTGTACATACACAGACACACAAAAATGTTCCATATGCACGAGTGTTATAACCTCTTAGCAGAGTCTGGAATTATTGAACTACGGGTGATTTTTTTTTTTTTTTTTTTGGGGGGGGGGGGGGGGGCGTTTGGCCCTTTACATGCCTGTAATTAAAATTGTCTCAAAATTTGAAAAGAATGCACATTTATCCTGCTTTCATTAACTGTGACATCGAGGCTGAAGAATTAGGGCCATGATTTACAATGTATATATTCATCTAGTTCCCCGACAGTCTCTTTTTCCTGTTTCTCCCTTCTCATTACACCACACCACTATAACCGCCACAAACAACAACACATCAGAAGTTCAGGCTATACAGCTCTGCCCCACCTATTGTTTACCAAATATGGAGCAGGCGTCATAAGAGAACCCCGAGGCCATTGGTCAATATGGACTGGTGAAAAGAGCAACTGGATTGCTGGTGACCAATACAATGGGTTGACCAATATTGGGATGGTTCCTTGTTACCAAGAAAGTCTGATGACCATTGTGTGGATGTCCGAAATTGGGGCATTTTACAGGTGAACTCACCTTTCAATGATCATCTCTTGTGCTAGTTGCTAACATCACATTAATTTTCTTGCCGATATTTGATCGCCGATACTGTTTTGCAATAGAGACAAATTTCAGAAGATATCAAGCCACATTATTTCTGTCCACTCAGACAAGAAGGACAATTTAACCCAGTCGCCTTTGACTTAATATCACTACAACTGCCTTTCGGTTCTGCCGATTGCAAATCGGAGACTCGCAATGGAGCAGACAGGGTGAGTACATTTGCGATTTGCAACATGTTAAGAAATTTCGTGGATCAGAATGATATGTTTTTGGCAGTTCTTCCATTTCATAAGTAGTGAAATTTTAATCTCTCATACAGACTGCTTTGATAGCAATTCATTTAGTAGCAATTGGCCCGCAAATAATAATAAGGAATGTAAGAAAAAATAGCTTTAGTCATACGTGTGCAACACTCAACTACGCACTATTTTATGTGATTGTATTTTATTATTTTTATTTTTATTATTATTTTTTTTTTTTGGTTAAATATTAGTACAGTCAGGAGGTTAACCAACAGTAGTCGTAGCAACTCTAGCTGTTGTTGTAAAAATGATAGTACATGTAATTATAAATGCAGATGTAGTTGTTATCGTTGATTTTGCTAATGCAATAATATCAACACAAGGACATGACCGCTTAACATTAACAAAAATATATATGTATGTGGCCTTTCAGTCCAAAGAGATCTCGGCATTAAGTGCATGCTCAGTTTGGTGAGAAGAGCTTTTGTAGCCAGAAAGTTAGAATTTGTAAATTTTTTCCGAACAGTGGCATATCCCCCTATTCTTAATCGGATTTTTAAGTGACTATAGTTCTTTAACGTGCGTTACCGACACCCTGAACCTCCGAAATATATTCGCTCTTATCTGAGAAGAAAAGACGTGGGACATAATTTAACGCTTATGTAATCAGCTAGACGCATTCTAGGCCTAGTAATTCTGTATGGCATTTAGTTTCCGTCACGGGCATTACTTCCTCAAAGCCCTAACTTGAACTGTACGTCCGCAATGGTTCATACCTGGCTTTAAATCTTCGAGGCCTCCATTATAAATCAGTTTTCACTTGCCAGATTCTGTGATAACATTTTTTTTTCAACGATCTCTCATTTATTGTCGATATAGATATGTATTTCTGTAATAGAGATTTCTTTTTCACACATATTGTATTATAAACTCATACAAGTTTAGAAGGGCATTAGTCCCATAATTTACACGTTTGTTATTAGTAACCACACGGTTAAACGACCATGTATTATTATTCTTATCATCGACAAGTACCATGAACTCACTGAGTGTTTCAGATATATATATATATATATATTTATGTACTGTCATAGGGTTTTCTTTACATTTCCTTCATCAGACAAAATTATGGAATGATTTTGCAATAAACTTGCAGCATAATGTTCTATTTAAAACACCCCTTCCTCAACATTATGTGATTCGAGTTCTTAAATGTGTGTCCTTTGTCTGCCATGATTTGAAGCTATCGTGATAGCAATCATAAGGATTAGTGTGAAAAGATTATGAGTATAAAGAGTTATATGAATGATAAAATCTGTTCACAATTACAGAAAGTGGTAAAAGTTTGAGCGAAAAATTTTTCCATTCCATATTTTCTTTTAATCCGTTAAATTCCTCGAGTGGAGATCGAAAAGTAATTTCAAACATTTAGATCTTTTACGTGCAAATTTAGTTCATTGGAAACACACAATTCCAGTAGTAAATCGAATGCTATGAGGTCTGCAGCTGATTTATGCCAAAAGAATTAGAACAAAAGTGAAGGTGTAACATAATGTAAAAGCTTAATAACTTTCATGTGAAAGGGGATAGACAATGAGCCATTTTTTAGTGGGTCAGATTACTCTCCCTTTGCCAGTCACGCGAGGTATAACTAAGCATTGTCAAGAAGAAAATGAAAAAGTTTGGAATTTATTTCAAACATTTGTTAAAATATATGAATAAATATTTCTTTTAATCTGAAAAAAAAATCGTCATGTGTTGATTTTTGTTTTCTTATGATAATTTTATTCTGAGTCTTTTTTTTTTCCTGACTTAAAAAAAAAAATTTTGATTGGGAGGGGAGAGGGAAGGTTTGAGGGGTAGGGGGTCTCTGTGTAGCAGAATACAAACCCCAACCATTTCTATTCTAATTCCTCTCGTTCTTCGGTTCCATGATGGCTAAAATATCGGAGCATTTTCATGCGTATGAACATAATTTTACAATCTTGCTCCCGCCCCCTCCCCCCCCTCCCTTTTTTTTTTGCTCAGTGTTCCAAGCAATAAGGAAACAAGAGAATGGACAACTATAGCGATAGCAATAACAAAAACAAAGTAATTAACTCTGTCAGAGAATGCAGTTAGATATCTCAATGACGTTATAATAGTGACATGACAATAAAATACCGACAAATACAGTAGCGTCACCAAAAGGTAGCAGCAACAAAGACAAATTTGACTCTAGCTTGTGATTGTTTTCGTCCTTCAGAGACAGGAAAGTATTTTTAAGGGAAAAAAGAGCTCATATGTATCAAATATGATATATATATATATATATTATATATATTTTTTTGGTAAGATGAGTACATCTATCTATCTAATCTGTCATCTAATCTTACTCAATTTTAATCTGTTTGAGTAGATGGCTGACTGTCCATATTGTTGTCATAACATTGGCATAATGTGATATGTACGTAACTTTCACATGTTGCCTCATCCACAGATCCCAGATGCCTTTGGCTATAACAAAATCCATCGACATTCTTGCAGAAGACGTAAGTGATGACTGTTTCACTGGGACACCTCCTGGCCTTACCCCGGAGTATCTCTCACGCAGGAGGCCAGCAGTGCCTCGTATTCTGTTGTCCTTTAATCCCAGAAAGCGGCATCACAGCACCGCCACCAATACAGGCGGAGATACAGCGTCTACGTCTTTGGAGCCAAGATCTACAGCCAAACTCCCAAGACTGTCCATGGACGAAAACAGTCGATTCACTTCTGATCATGGTAGCCAACTTAAAGCAGAAGGCGATGTTGGTTCCTGCGAATACCAGCACTTTGTGGCATCGAGAATGAACACTCAGATTCATACTGATCATGGCACCAACCTAGAACTATCTGAGGCAAATGCTGCGGTTGGGCTCAGAGTTATACCTGACAATTCAGGTGTACAATCAAGCAATTATGTTGAGTGCGGTGATATTGCCCCATTTACAAACGGCATTCATTCTCATAGCACTGCCCAGTCTCTCGAAGATTTCCACTTTGCTAAAAGCACTCAATCGTCTTCGAAAATTCCGTGTGGCTATGGTGACCAGCTCTTCGGAAGAGTCCAGTTTGGCACGGCTGCACATTCCTCTAACTGTGCCCAGTCTGATAATGATGTGCTGTTTGGAAAGAATGCCCAGTCTAACAATATTGTCCAGTCTGACGATGGCATCAAATCCTGCAATGATGTTCACTTTGCCAATAATCTTCATTCTGGAACCAGCGTTCAAGCCTCCAATAATGTTGCGTATGGCAGCGCCATGCAGTTTGAGAACTGCCCTGTTCCTACATACCAGCATGAAGAAGATACTGAGATGGAAGAGAACACAGATCACCAGGAGAAAGAAGTGTCATACTGGAGGGTTCGGCGAGGGCTGCGATGGTGAGAGAAGATGTCAGTCCTCAAATGGAAGTTGGTCGATTCGGCCGTATCATTTATCAGGAGTGCAGTATAAATAATAATCATAATGTATGAACATTATAAGAAAGTTTTTTTTATCATAGTGACAAGTTCATACGTTTGCCACGATTTTTTTCCTGAACTACTGTAATCAATTACTTTATTAAATGTCTGTGCTTTCATTAAAACACCTAGCAATATTTTTATTTCAATGTCCTTTTATGGACAATGTAAAGAAGTCTCCATTTCGTAACTTTTTGTGTTTTCATTATTAAAGATTAACACTTTTTAATGTATTTAATTTGGTTTCTACGCATAGCGGTATGAAATTCTATTGTTTATGTATTATCTCAGTGTACTGACTACAAATTCCTTTCTTGCCTTTTTACTCTGCACATGTACTTTAAAGAAATACTCACATTTTGGTACGAGAAGCAGTTCTGTGTATAAGTGTTATATTTTAGGATCCATTTGTAGTCAGCAGCTAGTAAAAGCAAAACTCAAGTGTTTCTTCCTTTCTTCCTGCTTTCTTTAAAATTTTGCAAATATGCTCTTTCTTACTTATTATTACCATGTTTCTTTTCTTTTCTGTTCTATGTTTGCCACCATTTTTTTTTCTGAACAACATTAATCAATTGCTTTATTTCTTAATTTTCTGTGCTTTCGTTTAAAAAATAGCACTCGTTGATTGTCTTTGTATGTGTGTGTGTGTATTTTTTTTTTTTTGGTCTAATTTTTATTCTTTTCTTTCCGTAATTAATACAATTCATTTATAACCCCTATGGAATAGAAATGACAGTTTGTGAACATAACAAGTTTAAATCATCAATGCATGCTATACCCAATACTTTTGAAAATCTCTCGTGTGCAAAGTATTTTGAAATAAAACTTGTAGCACTTCATGATTATTTGTGTTCATAAATGTGTGCATGTATATGTGCGAGCACAAATGTATATATGATCTTTCTATCACCGACCAGAATTTCCCAATGTTAATTGTTTTGTTTTACTTTGGAGCATTTTTTCCTTCCTTCTCCTGTCTTTCCTTCTGCTTCCTTTTAATCATTCTTTTTTCGAAGATACAGTGAACGATAATTTCAGGTCAAACCTTATGTGCAGTATAACTTCGTGCCGAGCATATCAACAATCCAATCCTGATCACAAATCCCTCTCCTCCCCTTTCTATTCATCCTCCTTTCCACAACCCAAAAACCAATAACATTTTTTTAAAAGAACAAAACAACAAATCATCAATGCTAGAAATTATTCCTAAAGAATACACAGTCAAGCTCTAGCTGATATCTGGACAGAAAAAAAAAATTCATCCTGTCTTTGTTCAAAACTACTATCATCACACCACTTCCGGCCTAGGGGAACAAAGGACACTTGCCTATATGAAGAGGAAAAGGGTGAATCGCAGAATAAGGATTTCATAGAAGACTGATGTTGTTTGTAGTGGAGGAGGAGGGGGGCTGTGGTCGACGGTCAGGCGTCTGCTCTTCGGTGAAAACGTCGCGGTTCAAATCTTATCGGGAAAGACTTAGCACCTGCCTACATTTTGTATTTTCATTGATTAAACAGTCCTCAGACGTCTTGGGAAGGACACCTGACGTCTAGTGTTTTCGAATAAGGGTGAATATATTTCGGAGCTCCCGTGTGTATATTATGCACGTTAAAGGACCCTTGGCAATTGAACATCGCGTGAAAAATAGGCCGAGACACCGCTGTCTGTGTATAATTTTCAAATTTCTACCCAGACGTTCTTCTCCTTAAGCTGTGTGGGCATTCAAAGAGAGACAATCACAGTCTCTTTGATGGAAAGAGATTTATAAGAGATTAAAGGCAAGAGTCTAGGTCTTTGCTGGACAAACACGATGACGGTGCCCACCTTTCGGTCGGTAAAGGGGGGGGGGGGGTCAAAATATTCGATTTGGGATTTCTGTTTTCTTTTTAAAGTTCGGTCTCTGCTGAATATAAAAATGGTATTAAAAAGTTGATATGTGCATTCTAAGATGTGGGGAGGGTGATCAAGCAAAGATTGACCCCCCCTCTCCATCAGACTCTTGCTCATTTGGGGTTCTTTATTCAGTGATAGATCATCACTGGCTACGGGCAAATTGCATATAGAAGACTTGATTGTGATCTCCTTCGCCTATATTGGGAGCCCCAGTGCCAGGGGTGGACACTGACTGACCATCTGAGGCGCTGACCACACCGAATAACAAGGAAAACGTTCACCTGGGCCTCTGAAACAGACTTCCCACGGCCTAATGAGGGTGAAATATGCCATGTTTCTGCTGTTTCAGAGTGCAGTAGTGGATTATCTGTCACAGGAAGGATAAAAATGCGCTTGGTTTTGACCGAGGAAGACATCGCGGCCATATATAGCCCTCTCTGGACCCTAAAATGACTCCATGAAAGCCCTTTTGGTAGTGGGGGTAGGGAAGCGAAAATGGAGGAAAAATGGGAGTAGGGACACAGGAGAAGGCAAGAGAAGACATAGAAATAATGGAAAGAGGTCTAGTAGGTGAAACAGAGATATTTTGGGGTTGAAAGTTCGATCAAAAGCTCTTTACGGCTGTTTTTTTTAGCAAAAAAAAACAAAAACTTTAAATGCGTTTTTCTCAAAATGCGTTTTTTTTTTTTTAAGCACAAATATGCTAGTTACTTTTTTTTATTTATGGAGCAATTGCCATGAAATTTGGCATGAATGCAGAACAAAACAATATCTAAATTACGGCAGGAGGGATTTTTGATATCATTTTAAGTTTTTGAGAAATTTGAGATTTTGGGGTCAAATTTTCGAAAAATCTGTGACCTTTTCACATACCAAATCTAAACAATTGTAGAAAAAAAAAAAGAAAACTAAGCATTTTATGAAAAATCTGCTCTGACAAAATTTAGATATAAAATGGTAAAATGTGTACACAAAATTACAAGCACATCAATTGGAAAAGTTCAGAGCCTATCGAAGGTAAAGTTATGCAATATGGGGTAGCAAAATCCAAGATGATGGCCGTTGCCATGGCAACCGTGAGTAATTTCGAATTTTTTTCGATTGTTTTCCTCTAATTTGACCATGCCAAATTCGATGGTAATGGTTAAAATCATCTCCCCCCAACGGTTTCCAAAATGACTCCCAGGACCCGCCCACTCCCCCCCCCCCCTCCCTTTTTTAAGACTTTTTTTTTCGGACAACAGAAACAAAACATTAAATGTTTTCTATATTGATGTGATGTCTGTGGTGTTTGAATGGTGCAAAGGAGGAGAAAAAGGGAGAAAAATGACCGAAATCAGAGGGGATGACATGGATACCTTTAGAAAGTTCAAACTCTCTGATGTCTGCCCCAGCTATCCAGTCGGCGAGCATAGCTGGAAATGTGAGACAATGGACCATTGTTACTCTTACGATGAAACGAGAACTGACAAATGGCAGCTAATTCAATGGCCCAAAGCTGGTTTTATTAGTGATTAATTCATAGGAAGTGATTATTTAATAATATGTCACCCAAACAATAGAAACAGCTCGCGTTTACATTATTTAGGTAACTACTAACATACTGACCAGATAAATAACTTCATTCAGCCACTAATACTGGACTAGTTTTGAAATAGATGAATTCGTATCTGTAGGCCAATTGATTAATGAATAGTTCTTAGACAGTGCAATGAACTATTGCAATCCTTCTACTAAATACATTTTTAAATAATTAGGTAGAAAACATATTATCCAAAATAGGGCCGGACTTACTGATGCCATTGAATTGTCGGTTTTAACAATAAACCGTCAACATCACTTTACAGCGATGTTGCTTTGATTTTTCAATAGTCAAATCTTTCAAACGACTGTATTATATTTCACAAACACATGCACGTGTACACAATATAATCTGTGTATGCGGTAGAAGAAAGTAAGACAAGAAATAAAATCAAATCGAAATAACAAATTGCATATCATCGGTTTTCATCCAGAGGCCCGAAGAACCCTGAAAGGCGTGGATGCAACATAACGCAACTCCATGGGTAAGAGATCGGTTTGGTAGTGAAACCTTGGCTAAGAGTAAATACGAAAACATGTACTTTATTTGACCACAAGAAAATACAACGTGACTACTTCACCATGGAGAAAAATGCAAACAAAAGATACATGCATCAACATACGCATGCACTTGCTACGTTATTCATGAAAAAAAAGTAAAAAGAATTCTAAAGAAACAAACAAACAAAGGGTTAGAAATACACAAAATCATCATCACAAAAACCACCACTGAAAGCACAAATTAAATGACATCATCGCCGTCATACCATGAGGGCAACAGCCGGGGTGATGGCAACTGCAACAGCGGCGTCATTATTATCAACAACCACAATAACGATAAGAGCAATGATAAGATAGGATAAGATGACTTTATTTTTCCACAAATGTAGAAATTTTTTCGAACAGTGTAAAACGAGCTGAGTTCAAAATTATGTAAATAAATCGTAGAAATTAAGCATAATGTTAATAAAAATTGACCAAATATTTACTGGCATGTCATCATCTTGCTGATACACACCACACATACAAAGTTTCAGCATTCTAAAAGAGACCACGACAGTGTTTAAATAATATAATATGGCAGATGTGCAAATAATAATAATAATATTATTTTTTTACAACATTCTTTTCACAGATTGTTTTAATTGTTTTTATAGCGCTCTCGTCTTGTTTTGATATGTAAAATGCAACCCCTGCGTTGTGATCTTATTATTTGTGATGAAGGGGATGGGAGAGGTCATCTAATATTTTAATATTTTATTTCCGCCCAACAACACAAACTGAAGAATAACACACTTTCTATGACAGACTGTCAAACAATGACATGATTTTGTGATCTACGTGAAATTGTTTCAGCTTCCATAAAAAGTACACTGTCTTTCATTTTTTTTTGTATAAGCGTAGCATGAGATTTTCCAGTTTTATTGTCTATTGTAATGCCAAGATATTTATAGCTGTTCACGCGTTCGACTGTCTCAGTTCTTATTTCGAGTGGTTGGAGAAGGGTCTTTTTATTCTAAAGTCTAAAAGTCTGTTGTTAGCTCTTTTGTTTTCTTGACATTCAAAAGCCAGTAGATTTACTCCAGACAGTAAAATAATTAACAGCTGATTTGTAGAGATGTCCATTATCAGAAATAAGACCTTGAATGGTAGAATCATCAGCATATTTAATTAACTTGACAGATGGCTGATTGATCATACAGTCATTTGTATAGATGATGAATAATGAAGGAGATAGTACACAGCCTGGAGGTGCCCCAGTATTTGTTACTAGTGTTTGAGATGTTACATTGTTAAAATTTATGAACTTGGGTGGTTGGTTAAAAATCCAAAATCCGTGCAATTGGCTTGGTATTAACATTCATTAACATTTTTTTTTTTATAATAAAATGTGAGGTTAGATAATGTAGAAAGGTGACAAAAAATCGACAAAAAGTATTCTGCAATGATGTTGGAGGATGTCCAAATGACGTTAAATATTAATTTGCAGGTCAAAATACTCAATTTATAACAGAGAACTTGAAAGAATTTGTGGATGTGTCAACATCATTTTCATACAAGATTTATTCCACATTTATAACACACACACACATACACACACAATGAAATGGAATAATGATTTTTTTTTTAAATTCAATATATTTGAAAAATATATAATTTATAACATTATAATACATCAAGAAAAGAAATGTAAAGTTGTTCCTGTACGTCTTGAATTTCTTTCTTTTTTTTTTTTTTTGGTTGGGGGGGGGGGGAGGGGGGGGGGGGGGGGGGGGGGGGGGGGGGGGGGGGGGGGGGGGGGGGGGGGG
>JBCEWB010063146.1:0-13589 GCA_039654565.1 Peronia peronii
CCCCCCCCCCCCCCCCCCCCCCCCCCCCCCCCCCCCCCCCCCCCCCCCCCCCCCCCCCCCCCCCCCCCCCCTTCGTTGCCTAGCTGGTCTATAGCTTTTATGGGGAGAAAATGTGTCGCATGTGTAGGTTCAACTGATCTAATTTTCCTTATACTAGATACCCACACGGACATAATTTATACCAGCTCATCTGGCAGCACTCCAGTGACTAACATACACAAACCCGTTTGTTTTTCGCGTCTGTCTGTTAGTCAGTTGGAAGTCTAACTATCCGACTGCACCACTGCTTTCTGGCTTTTTTTTTTTCTCTCATCTTTTCTTTCACATATTTCACTACAACCCTGACAAAATCCCAAAATATTCCCTATCAACAAACTGATGCGACGTCGTGTCTTGTCTGGAGATGCAAAGAATATCAACACTACAGAAGCAAACAATAACAGAAGGGGTATCAGAAATCATGTTCCGCAAGGCCGGCAAATTTTGTGGAATTATCGCTCTGAATACCGGGAAGACAGGGGATTTAATCCAGATTGAACACTATTTACAACACCACAGCAGTTCGAACTACACGATTCCAAGTACAGGCCACAACTTTTAAGACCTGACATGAACTGCTACATGGCACCTCTGATTTGAGAACCTCTGTGATAGTCATAATACAAGATACATATAGTTCTGACTACCATGCGTATGCTAATGACATGATCATTCCGCTCCAGTAACCCACGTGGGCGGGCCGCTAACCAGTTGGTGCTGTACTACAGTAAACCTTTTATCGTGTAAATGTCAATGTTAATGTCACTTCCCTTGCCTTTGATGCTTCCTTTTCAAGCTTATATTTCAGGTCGGGGACTTCATCATCAAAGACTATAATATTAATAGACGTATATTATTACTGTAATATAATTATTGTCTGCCATTATAAAGTTATGTTGCTTTGTTGTTGACTTTTTATACCTTTCAGCAACCTATGATGGCTACGTGACCTCTACATCGGAGTACCGGCCTACTATCTTGGTATGTAAATTCCTCTAAGGATTCGGAAACTTTTGGATTCCTTTCGCTGTCGCATAACTCCGTTCCTAACTGACTAGCATTCTGCCAGCATCCACTTCAGCTTATGTCACAATCAAAACTATATTTTAATCTGTACATCTATGGGTCTTTTGTTCAATGCAGGCGATGAATCCAGACTGCATACTGCAAAAGTACCGTGATGGCAAGGACACAGGAACTGTTACTACTATTGTTATCGGTCACTGAATCTATATAATGTATGATGGGCACGGCCTATGGCAGAAAATGCAGGTGGAGGGTCGTGTAATTCTTCTGTGCTAGTCTGATTTTTTTTCTCGCTTTGCTTTCATAATATTTAAATATCTAGGACTGTTTCAATGTCTGGACAGAAGAAAGATGCATGCGGTTTTTTTTTTTGTTGTTGTTTTTTTCAAAATAGAATTTCTTGCGCCACAGTGTTATTGGATATGTTCTCTACTAATTAAATGTATTCTGCTTCCCTTCTTTCCCTCCTCAGCCACGTATACTTTCTGAAATCTACTGTAATAGTCAATCACTAATGGATCACTTTAAAGCCCAACTTTAACTGACAAGATTTTCAAACAATCTTAAACTCTATTTAGGTACTTTGTATAGGCGATCAAAACCAGGTAGATCTAATGGAATACGTCAATTTAAATATTTCACAGACATAGAGATATAAATTCTCGGTCGGTTATACCGTAGAAAAATACAGAAAGGAGAAAGATTACGTTCGCTTTAACCAGCCATTAGTAATCAAAATGAGATATTGGATCTTTTCCAAGGGTGGAGATGTTAAATTTCGATCAATTAATTATGAAATGCCAAAACGGCGGCATTTACTGTATGCGAGGTGGGATTGGAGTGGGGTGGGGTGGGGGAAGAGAAGAAACATATCAAGAGCGCTGGGGGTGGGAGGTGGGGGAGGGGGATATTTACCGGGATGAAGTGAGGATGGAAAGAGTGCACTTAATGGAGAGCTCGGGTGAAATGTCGGCCAATAAACCCAAACACATCCAGATTAACTACGCCTATAGATCAAATGGTCCACATTAAAACTTATAGTCAATTCAGACCTTGTGGTCATGTGGACAAATTATGTTCGATCTTGTCTCGCCAACTTTGGCTTACCAGTATCATGACAACGTTGCTACAGCATTAAGAACTCCTAGGATTGGACTGGCTGTACAGCTACTGTTCATTGAGTGCGCAAACTAAAAGCAAAATGAAAATCACGCTTCTGCAGCGGAGAAAAGTCAGTGATTTAAACACAACAAAAACAGCACAACAAACACACACGTATAATTAGGCATAGAGTAAAAAATGTTCGAACAAGCATTTTCTCTCCCATTATTAGTAATCTCATGCTGTTGTTTTTTTTCACTTGACGTTTATGAAATCAATGTATTCCTACAAAAAAAAATGTGCTCCTTGAATCACATTTACAATCTTGGACTAGATAGCAAATAGATTACATATTTCTTTTTCTTTTTCAAGAGGTGAACGTTCAAAAGTACAATCATATTACTATGCCCAATGGCTTATGCCTGACTGGAGATGACGTAACACCAATGCCCTGTTTCGTAGAGACCACATACTGCTAGTACTGAAATTTTGGACAAAAGCTGACCATTACAAGCATTTCCATGTATAATCTGGGCCATACTGTGAAAAGGTCCATACTATCCAATGAGAATCATGTTTGTTTTGTTTTGCTCCGTGTTGTTAGTTTTGTTGTTGTTGTTGTTGTTTGTTTGTTTTCGTCCACAGTTAGGAAAGTGTGCCAAATGGCATGTAGGTCACTGGAAGTGGGCAATCACGACAAAAATCACGCACGGATCACTAATGAGCTTTGGCATAGTCATATATGTTAGACCTTAGTAGGTCATAGTCTACAACCTGGCCATAGTCATCACTATCATGGCCGGTTGAGGCCAGTGCAGAAGAGGGCTGGGGGTGCTTTTTTTTTCTGTTACAAATCTCTCTGTGCAAAGCAATCTGTCTGATCACCCCTATCGAAATGAATATGCCATACCGAATTCAATAAGGTATTCCGAGGTCGATCACATGACCGAGACATTTTCGCTCACACGATGATTTGTGTACATGTTCTGCGCATGACCTGCAGATCGTGACCAATGATGAACATCACACATGTCCACACCATATAAACAAACCCATGTATGAGCTATATGACTGACCTCGCATACTGTCCTGTTTCCGCTCCTGTTTAACTTTTTCCTTGTTCGATATCTTTCTTGAAGCGGAAACAAAGGTATTCAAGAGGATAAAAAAACGTACTTCTGATAAAAGAAAGAAAGAAAAAAAGAAAGAAAGACAGAAAGAAAGACAGAAAGAAAGCAAAATTAGTTTGTAACTGAAGAGACGGGGCTGTGCAGTGCGTGAGTGAATGGCTGAACAACAATTGGCAGTGAATACCGAGGTATGCAAAGGTTTCATGATGTCCGCAACCGCCCCCTCCCTCTCCCCCACACACATAAGTCTCGCTCCCTCTCTTCCTTCTTCCGGGAGGACGCAGTGGCTCTGTGGTTTGGCGTCTGCTCACGGAGGAAACGGGCCGGGATCGACTCGCGGGTCCTGCATCGGAGGATGGAAGGACACGAAGATCGAAAACCCGCATTTTTTCAGTAACTCAACGGTCCCCTGGCTTCCAATGGGTAGGGAAGTCCGACGTTTAGCCTTCTCCGATAAGGGCGAATATATTTCGGAGGTCCCGTGTGTACGTCACGCACGTTAAAGAACTCTTGGCAGTTCAAAATCGATGAAAAAGTAGGCTGCGTGCCGCTGTCCGGGCAAAATCTCCAAATTCCAAATTTCTACCCACAAAAATTATCAGCAAAAATTAGCAACTTCTAAAAGCCGAGATAATCCTACTTTCATTGGATTGAAAGGCTTAAGAAAAACAAACAATCCTTCTTCCGGTCCTCACCACAGTCGAAATTATCAAACTACAAGCACTTCTTTGATACGGTCCAGATAATATCAACCCAAAGCAGGACTGGGCTGTATATTTCCAATGAAGTAATACAAATTAATACATATGGGTTCTATACATGTGAGACGGCTTTGAAGAATGTCCCAATAGTCGGCCCTTGTAGCTCGAACGAAGTGGAGAGTGGGTTGGGTCAAACTCAAAAACAAACAAACCAAAAAAGACAAGAATTGTTCAAAAACTGAAGAAAATGCGTGAAATTCTTGACATGCCGCAACGTAAAAAAAATAGTTCCAGTTTTTGACATCACTAAAACTTGGGTCTACCGTTTCAGATCGGCACGCCTGCTATTTTCCAAGCCAACATACATATTCATTGTCATAGTCCTACATCAACATCGCTATCGTGATGACCATTATTATTATCATTTCAAATCAAACTCATCATTCATGTCAATACCTACTAACCACCACTGTCTGAGCAGCTACTATCTAATATCACATCTAAGCTTATTACACTCTTAATACTATATGTATTAGTCATCAAACATGTATTATTACCATTATAACTATTACATTTACTATAAATACTGTATTTACAAATTGCGTTTAATGCTACATAGCCTATACGTGATGTCTCCCCACTGGCTTCGAGTTTCTCAATGACTGTGGGGAGTGAGACAGGGGGTCAGCAGGTTCGTTCAACTATTTACTCAGTGATGAAAG
Organism: Peronia peronii; assembly: GCA_039654565.1. Lineage (NCBI taxonomy): Eukaryota > Metazoa > Mollusca > Gastropoda > Systellommatophora > Onchidiidae > Peronia > Peronia peronii. The sequence continues at coordinate 4,720 of JBCEWB010063146.1, forward strand.
GGGATCTTGAGACGTTTCCTCATGCAGGTCTGGCCTCTGTTCCACTATGACTCACACAAACTGCTCACAAAGAGTCGCTTTCTGCAGTTAACAAACAGCACATTGCCGGTTTTCTGTGAGAAGTAGATCTAGATCTATCTCTTGCTTAACGTCATTCAACCACACTACTATCGGATTCTGCTGTGACGACAGCTGTAATGATAAGTTGTAAAAGTTCGAACTGATTCCTTGGAATTTCTGTATGTGAAGTTTTTCGAAAGTCCAGGTTTTTCACCCTGTGTAATAGCCGAAAGTATTGAAAATCCTGGTCTTAGGTTTCTCTTCTCCACCCGCATATCTATCTGGATGTTTGTTTGCTGTTGGTTTTTCTTCTCGATTATTTTCTTTCTGAGAATGAAGTGGACGTGTCGAAACGTGGCATGAAGGTATTGTCATTGACAACTGAGTTTATGACAGGAAAAAGCGTGTGTAAATATCCATACAGAGTGCAGGACAAAGTGTATTTTTATGTGTGTTGTCGACCAAGAGAATGTATGGTATGTAACACTAACTTCATCCACCCTCAACCTGTTCTACTGCACAGAATGATGGCTGTTATTTTACAACTTATTCAACAAAGTTTTCAAAATAAGGAGACATGTAAGAAGAGAAGTAGTGAAGAGCCAGATGAAAAAATTTCAAACGGGCTAAAGAAAGCACATAAAGGGGAACATGTTTTGTATTCACATGTCTAAGAGGAAAGAAGAATCGGAAAAGCATTTTAGAAGTCGGTATCGATTGTTTGGGTGGAGAAACCTGACAGCATTTTTCATGATGTAAACGACAACAATGGACGGATAGAGAAACCTAATGCACCTTTTTCTATAACTATACTCAAGAAATTAGTGTCCTTGTCGTTCAGAAACCTGTAAAGTCACTGAGATCATGGGAGAAAAAAAAAAAAAAGTCAAAATCTATTAAGTATTGCCGAATAATGACTCTCACAATACATGCGCAACGTCCCGCCCTCACCCCCGAAAAAAAAGTACGTCATGGAAAAGAATCTAGCAGATACCTACACAGGACAAAGCATGCAGCAGAATATGACGGTGGATTGACATGCACTTGGAAAGCCACATAATAAACCACCAGATAGTTCCAATGTTAAAAATAACCCATGTTTTCAGAATCATTTCAGAACCTTTTTTTTTTTGTTTCCTTTTCAAATGTACGTTTGGTTGACCTCTTTCTCACACGTGTGTAACAAAACACGGATTGTCAATGTTTATACTCCAGTACGGGATATAAAGAATAAATCTGTCTATATGTCTGCCAGAGGCGTACTCTTATCACGCTGGTGTCAAACCTTTGGGAAAAAAATATATGTTAAAAACTCATCAAGTCACTTTTTAATAAAAATGACAAGGAAGGGTTTTTGAAAATGGAAAAGACCCAGCATAATTACATGAAAGCCTTTGAAAAGCATCAACGTCCACTACTTTGTCCCGTCAAGATATAGGATGAAAGGCATAAAATGGGTGAATAAACGAATTATTTTGTTTTTTTTCCAACCCTATGAATATTTTTTTTTTTTTTTGGTCTTACTATTATTGTTATAATTATTTTGCAAATTTTTATGCTTGTTAACTACAGAATCTACAAAATCTATGTAGCACAGCCATGGTTGCCATCAGTTAGACCCTCACTAGAGTTGATAGCTCTGACAGCTGAAAGCTTAACGGTTAACCCATGCATTCGAAAACTGAGTAATTAAGACTTCATTAGCAAATCATAAAAATTCAATTCCAACATAAAATTACACTCCACTTGTTGACAAATGCAGCGGGTACATTTCATCATCGACCAGAACTGCGCAACTTTGGAAAAGCCAGAAGCAAATAGAGGATAATGAACTTAGGATCCTCCCCACACTGTGTCGTGCCTTATGCAAACATCTAGATACTGTCAACTTGTCATGACCTTTTTCAGAGCTCCAACATGGACCGAATCTCATATGGCTGTGGCTAAGAAATGGGAGTAGGGGAGGGAGGGACGAGGGAAGAGAACATCTAACAGAACCGATGGTATAGGGTGGCAAATTCACAACAATGGGCTGAGGTGATAACAACGAAAACCGAGTGACTGGAAAGCGTCAATAATCAAGTTGGCAAGAAGAAATACTACAGTCATTACAATCATTACCAGACAAACAGACCGACAAGCAGACTGAAAGACATGCAGACAAGACACAGACACTAGCTGACAACTAATGAACAAAAAGACTGTCATCAGGCAGACGGACAGATTGACAGACGCAACAGAAAGAGAGGGGGAGAGAGAGAGAAGGAAACAGACAAATAAGCAGGCTGGCAGCCAGGCAAAAAGAGAAAGAGAGATCAAGCAAACTTTATGAATTGTGCTACCAAAACAACATTTGATATCCACAGAAGCGCTCTATTTCCCGCCCAGTCGGAACAGCAGTATAACACTGCCTCCAAGGGGGTGGACATGTACAGCTGTCAACTTCATAAAAACCACACATAAACGTAGTAATTCCTTCCACATTTTCTATATGTCAACATACATTTAAAAATGGCATGTATGACCACGAGCGATAATAACGTAGTTCTCCCGTGACGCAAATGTGGTGCATCCACTTGGCATTCAAACAGTTACAGTAACAAATGTTTCCAAAGCTGTCCCATATGCAACACCTGCTATTTGGTCCATCTCCAAACTTTATGGTAAACAATACAATTTAAATATTCATTACTCCAAAACTTCATACACGTAATTACATTTCAAGTTTTTTTCAACAATTTTTATGGGGTACTCACCTACCAGGCTTTCTTACATCCTGAACTCCAAGGTCACAATTATTTAAATTTCTCACATATTCTACTTTATTTTTACATTTTGATTACATGCTACTTTTGTTATTCATTTTCCATATAATATACGTTTTTTTTAAATTTTGATTTCATTTCATTTTATCAAACTTTAAAAAAATTTTTTTACTCTATCTACTCCTCTCATTTTACTGAATTTCATTTTCTTTTGAAGTAGCCGCCAAATCTTTTGAACAGATATGAATGCAAGCAAGTCATTTCATTTGAAGAATACTATATTATTTGGTGCACTATTTAAGACTTGCGGCGTTTTTTTTTTTAAACTCATTATTTAATTTATCTTTGTTCAATATAACATTATTATTAATGGAAGACAACAACTGGAGTTGGGTAGGGCATAAAGAGAGAGAGAGAGAGAGAGATGGACGACCAAGAAGACGGGGAGGGCAGTTGAAAGCACCTTGCCCATATCAAAGCACTGACTCGCTACTACGATAAAAAGAAAAAATGAGGGGTTATAGACTAGTGTGCTCTGTCACCTAACGAGCTCTTGGTAGTCCTACGGACACAGACACACCACAAATGATACGTCATTTCGACAATTAAAGGTCGTTTACACAAAAAAAAAATCCAAACAAGGCAGGATTGTGAAAACCATCCTTTTGACAAACACGCACACAAACACACAAACCAACAACGAATGAAAAATGAGTGGATAACGAACGAATGAATGAATGTGGATTGGAAACAATCAGGTTTGCCAAGTTGTGAACATTATATGAGAAGAAGACAATCCACTACAAACACAGAAAACAGAAACATAACAAATAAAAACAAAAAGAGATGTTATATCGCAGGAAAGTGGCGGAGAAAAAGGCAACAAAATATTCACGCAAACTTACACTGGGGAGAATCTTGCATAATCCACTAATCAGACGTTCACTTTACTCCAACAAGAAGGCGGTGCTGATGGTCACAGTCACATATAGGTTTATCGATGTCTTATCCGCTTAATATGGCACTAGTCAAATCCCCATTGGACGGTGGACATATCCAATTGTAGAGATAACTCAAATCCACTCAGAACGAAGATTTAAGTCCCAACACGACGATAGGCAAATCCACTTTGATTTAGGAAGTCACTCATCCGGTTAGAACAGTATGTCCACTGTCCTAGGAAGAAATAGCTGCTTTTATTTACCATAACACCACGTTCGCAGTTTGTCTCTGTTCCTCAGTTTGATATCTCACAATATTCTGAATCTACTGCAACTCTCGAAGTGCCATACGCCCGATCTGACCATGAGAATAAATTGCGTTTCCAAATAGCACACAATAAAACTAAAAAGGTAACCAGATAATTTGTCTTTAGGCCTACTGGATCCTTTCATGAACATGCTGGAAAATGATCATAGAAATCCTAGCATTGTGATCGTCATCACAAACGTATGAGATAGTGAACATGCGACAGACCACAGGACAAATTGCATGTCTACCTATATCCCTCTTGTGGTAGATTCCCTTTGCAATCTTTGATTATCCAAATTACTCATAATCACGGATATATCTTTTATAACTGGTAAACGTATTCAACCGTGCTAGGCCGCAATGTCGTCCTAATACGTGCTGATGCACCGTCAAATCCCCTCACAAACAAACAAACAAACAATTCTAAGAGTTTCTATTGTGACACTTTCACAGTTTAGTAGCAACGAATGATCCTGAATCGTTCAGAATCCCTCATTTGAAACAGTGAAGGCCTAATAGAAGCTGAAAACGGATAATGAACAACAGCTCAAAATATCAGATTTTTTTTTCTATTATCGACCTCATGAGAGCGGAAATCGGCGTGTCATCGATGGCACAAAAGCTCGGGTCTTTGGTCTATCAAACATAGGCTTATAGAAAGTTACATGTACTTCGTCTTTCCTCTTGACCTGTTTGGCACTGTTGTTATCCCGATAGGCTGCGCAAAAAAAAAAGTGATCACTATTGTATGAATTGCCCACAGTGCAATCAAAGTGTTCTGTGGTGTGAACAAAGAAGTAATGACTGCCTTACTTTTCCAAAAAGATACACAGCTGGTCAAAGATGACTAAAGACGATAACCGCCGTATCAATTCTTCACTTATGGATATAATTATGAGCACAACCAATTAACATGCCCATATTACATCCAACTATGATGTCTCATAAAGTGTATCCAGTTTGAAAAATTATGTCAGTTATTTTCACCTGCCTTTAAACAAATTCCTTTATCATCATCGTCATTAATAATTTCACTTGCAACATATTTCAAAGATACTGTTAATTTAGAATCTTGAAGTATTGTGCCACGTGTTGCAGTCGAAACTGTATCACAGTAGGTGTGCGTCTGTATTTTTTGAGACACTCTTTTGGACACCGTTCCACAGACACTACATGACGATTGCAATCAGGGTTAAATCTGAGATAAGACAAAGAGTTGCAATCAGGGAAGAGCTCCGCAGAAACACAACTATGGGTTGCTACACTGACTGTTAAGTTCTCGAGTTACACGTGGAATGAATGAATAAGCCCTGCCTTTCCGCTCTGGGCTCCGTGGATCCCGTCTTCCACTTTAAGTCACTCACAAGAACTACAATCATCTCTTATCCGGCAGGAAATGAAGCATCATGGCTATCAGAATAACAATGACAAAATATAACCCTCTCACCATTATACAGATAAGCAATATTTCTATCATAATAATATTAAAAAAATACTAACTTTCTTTCCGGAACAACGACAAGCAATAATTCCATCACAATCCCTGCAAACCATATGCTAACTCTTTCAATATCATGAAGACAATGGTGGATTTGCAAGATATCATTCCAGACCTGGCTACTAATGACACTTCCTGAGTGTCGGAAACATTTCGAAAACAACCGGAATATTATTATTAATCCTTGGTCTTCTATTATCGGCCAACTTTAACAAGGACCTCGCATTATCATCTTTTCGTCTCTTCCGGTCAAATTTGATCGCCCCTAGACTTAAAAGCCAAATATCCATATGGTTACGAGATAACCTCCATCAGGAGGTTGAAAGACGTATATAGAACGTAACATATGGTTACAAAGGTGTGATGTTCAACTGAAAATAAAATACATAAATAATGAAGAAAAAATAAACATATGAATAAGAATAACAAAGATGCATTCTCCGAACTGGAATGATATATCCTTTAGTCCTGTGGCCAATGAACTTGCAGTCAGAGAGTTAAGAAATCTTCTCAGAATCACAAATATTTTAGCTGTAATGTGTCTACCATGAAAAGATATAATCTTAGTACAGGATGCCCCGAGCTTTGTTTTCATAGCAGCTGAACAAGAGCATTAAACAAAAGAAATTGCTGAGCGAAAGTGCAGCGTTTCCGACAACGAACTGTTGGCGAAAGCGCCACGCAGAGCGAACCAAAATAATTATGACACCAGCACATTTCGGCCACACAGCGCGTTACTGAGTTCTGTGTAAACATAACAATTAAGAGATAACTGCAGTTGCCTTGTGCAAGCATGACGGACAAGGGGAACATCCAGTGCTTTTCTCGTCTTCTCGTAACCGGTTACATTTATTTTGATCCTAAGTGACAAACAAGGAAGGCCACGTGACAACCACCCCGCCCATTTCGTGCCACTCTTGCCTGTATCGAACAAGTGAAAAGACACCAAATGGCAATTCACAAACAAAACAAAGGCATTATAATTTCGTTACATAACCAGCCATATCCACATGTTCATCGTGCACTGCATTTCCGGAATAGATTATATTTTCCGACGTCATTGACAGTCCCATCACAGTTTGACCAAACCCCCCCCCCCCCCCCCCAAAAAAGCTTGGCTATCTCTTTCTCTCTCCCTATGTAGTTTATCTGTCTATTTAACTTATTTGTAGTATCTACATATCTATCAACCTACTACCTACCTACTTACGTACTCACCCATCCATCCATCCATCCATCTACCTACCTACCTACCTACCTGTCTGTCTGTCTGTCCGCCCGTCTGTCAAAACTATATATCTGTCTATGGCTATAGATGTCTGGTTGCTGTGTCTTATGATATCAAGCATGATACCTTGGTGTATCTCTTGCTAACCCTAACCGTTGCGTTGTTTGATAGCCTTTCAACCTCCTTGGGGGTTGACGTCCTGCTAATCCTAGTTTTAACCCCCCTCCCCCCCACACACACACTTGACTGGAAAGCAGTATACACGTCCTGTGAATCCTAACTTCAATAATAGCTTGATGGTACTCAAAGCGACTCTGACAAGCTTGCTATGAGGCAGCAGCGAGTCCTATCTATTACATTTGCCTTTGGTGCCTTGCTTACAGTTCCAATAAAGAAAACAAAAACACAACAAAGAAATAGATTAGCAGGCTATAAATTTCTAAATCCTTGCAGGCTATTACTTCTCGACAACCGAAGTTCCGAAAGTCGAGGCAGCTGATTATGTGGCGTGCAAACAGTAACGTTGCTATTACAAGATATACGCTACTGACTCAACACTTGAGAGACATATTTCGCGTCATTCGAAGCCCATCTGCAGTGAACATTACTCCATACTGTTTCACTACAAGATTAGTCCCCATATAAATCTACGGAAGAGACAAGGAAATCATGAAATAAACGCTACATCGTCTTTTTTCCCATGGACTTTTTCAACCGTAGATCTAGATCTTGTTGGTAAACTCACCAAAATCAGTTTCCCTTGAAAAAAGGTTATTCCCTAATCACCTCTGGTATTGCTCAAACAACCCAGGAAGCGGCGCTTACACAATAACGTCAATGGAAAACTTTAAGTCCTGAGTAACAATGATGCTGAACTGGCGCACTCGCACTGGATCTCGATCTAAGTGTCATCTCTGTCATTGAGAAGATAAAACCACTCCTTCACTTACAGGCCTTAGTCCTGTGTCAACGTCTTCCCGAGAAACACACCGGGGTCACACTCGAAAGGACACACATCGTTTGTACCACCCTCACACTACTAAGGCCACTTTTCACTGTCATCGCAAAGTCATTGCAAAGCTGCTTTACTACAGTAAACTGATAGGCTATGAGAAGCCGCTGCACTGATGAAAACACAGGACCCACTTTTTTTGTTTCGTCACTCTTATCTCACTCCAGCTCGCCGAGTGTTTATCTCTGGGGCTGTATGAATGTTGTTGTGCAGGCGAGTTATGTAGCCGGTAGTCTGACCCACCAATCGTAGCCGAGCAAAAGTTGCAGCGGGCTCGGTTCGCGCCTCTCGTCCCCAGCGCGCGGCTTCACACACAAGTTCCCCGGCACGCGGGGTCACTTGCATTCATTGGGCAAGTGGCGTTTTACGTTAGGCCTACTACGTTCCCATAACAAAGCCGTATAGCATGGAGCGCCTGGTCCCTGGCTAGGGGTGAATGACATACTTGGGATGTTTGCATCTCCAGCGGTCCAGGGAAGGCAAGGTTTGGTGCGGAAGGCCGGGACCGAAGAGTTAGTACATGAGGACGGAATAGGAGACAGTCAGACTTGCTCGAGGAACTGAAGAGTGAGAGAATGGGCCAAATATAAAAGGATGGACAAACAGACAGAAACAGAAATTAAATTATAGTTCCAAGGTAATTTGGGATAAGGAGCACCCGGCCTACGAAGTAAAACATACAAACACTAAACAGAAGCTCCCTTACACAAACCCAATAGTGTGGAAAACTGGAAGGGAGCTTAAAAAGATATTAGAAGACAATTTCAAAAAGATTAAGATACAACACGTAGATACAATTCCACCATGTGAACGGAGCGAAGTGCCCTGCAGCCTAACCCTATTAAAAACAAAAAATAAAAAAGAAAGTCAAACATTAAAATATAACGCAATTGAAATAATTGATGATAAGAAAAAGAACTACTTGATTTGCTTCACCGACGGATCTAGGACAGAGACGGGTAGAATAGGCATTGGTATTTATTTTCCAACACTTAACGTAAGGCAGGAATACAGACTGAACAATAACACTTCAATATGCACAGCAGAGCTAGTGGC
>JBCEWB010063157.1:0-13589 GCA_039654565.1 Peronia peronii
ACAGTCTTGTTAGATTTTCTTTATTTGTCATCATAGACAACATCAAACAGATCTACATTTAGATTTATCATGAGTAAATTTATTAGTTGTCCTGTCTTTTTTCGTTAGTTTTTGCTTATAGGTAAATTACTCAGATTGAGTTGGTGAAAAGTTTCTCAAATTCAGTACAAATATCACTCATTGAACGTAGACATAAAATCAAATGCCTCTTGAAATATGATTTGACAGCAACTGTTCATAAAAGGATCGAATTGCTTGCATTAGTGATAAAAAAAACGAGGTATAATTTTGTTTGTTGTACAGTGACAAGTAAGCGACTTACACAAGACAGTTGTGCGCAGGAAATTTTATGTCAGTAGAATAAACTGCATTGTTCGAAGTAATTCTTAATCTGGATGTGGGGGAACAGGTGGAATGTGCATGATGTCACAGGAAACATCGTTGACAAAATTGGATTTTACTGACCATGGGATAACAGGAGCAAAAACTCAACACCAAAATTTCTGCAAGGAAGAATGTAGCCAGATAATTTTTTCACCAAAGTAAAGTACACTTATTTCACTTTTGATTGACACCATACAGTGTATACATCAAAAATCTGACATGATTGTGTGACATATATATAAAGGACTTGGCCATTAACTTCCAAAATTACATTTTGGTCTAATGAATAAGCTCTTTTTTTCTTCAGGATGGGATAATTTGATGTTGTGTTTTCTTGCATGTTGTGCAGCACAGCATTAAAAGGAATCTTGCAGAAGCACAAACTTGGAAATTGTTAGCAGATAAAGTAACATGAGATTATATTTATTGGTTCGACATTGATCCAGCGTGTGATAATTGAACATGAAAAATTTTGAGGAACTGCTGAAAATGCAAGCTATTCAGCTTTTCCAGTTTATAAAGTCATATTATCCTGGCCTTTGTCTTAAAAGTTATGTTTTGTTCATTTTTTTTGTTTGGACATTTATATGCCTTATCTTTGTGCATGTATTTGTGGAATTTCTGATATGCCTTCTATTTGTTGCGAAAATATGCATGTTGAAAGTGTATTTAGTTCATTTATCTATAAGACCTAATCTCAAACGTACTCACTTTGTTAAGAGACATGAAAATGGTGATAGTGATTCGCTATCTAACAAGAATAGTAAAGCAGATGTATAGGCTGTAAGTCTTGGTTTTTGCTTGTATCTGCCCAGTTAGTAAGAGATTATTTTATTGTTGAGTTTTCTGCTAAGATTTCCACAATTAGTGAAATGAAAACTGAGTTTCTGTAAACCTTTGAAAGGCAGCGTTAAAAGGGATGAATAAATCACTGCAAGTATATTTTATTTTAAGCATACCTAGGCCTTTCTGTGAAACAACTTTTATCTTTCACTTTATGCATTTTACAAAATTTATGTTCTTTCTTGAACATCACATGTCCTTGTAATCTCAGTAGCTTTGCTATGTGTACGCCAAACATATCTATGTTAGCCTATAGTTATACTGTTGATAATCACATACCTTTTTCTTTCCATTTTCATATTGATGACTGTAACAGACAGCCAAGGTTGAGGTAAGAAAGAAAGATTTTTTCTACACCGTTGTGTTTTTAAGTTTCACTTTAGGTTTCATTCATGGCATAATGTTTTTGCACTCTGCGGCCTGCTTACTTATGGTGAAATAAGCCGATTTTCTTTTTTTGTAGTCTTTGTAATTTAACATACTTAAGAGATATTGAGGAGTGCTGTGAAGGGGTTAAATAATTTGTGTGAGAATGCATGCATGTGTGTGTGTGTTTGTTTGTTGTTTTTCATTTTATATATGAAGAGAAACTCCATTTCACAAGGATTCAGCTTTTTCTAAATCTTATTGTGTTTATTTGGTGCTAAAAAACATATTCTCCATTAGCTGTCTATATAGAACTAGTTGACACTGATAATAGAGACCTTATTTTCATCTTCCATTATCTATCTGTTGGAGATACAACAGATAACACTGACAAATGAAATCTCACATTACTTTTCTGTTGTTCATTTTGTGGCCTAAGCAATGTGTAGCACTGACTAATCATAAACTGTCAATGGAGCACTGAACATTCATTGACAAAAAAAAAAGCACTTTTGATTTGTTGTTATTCATTAAAATTTGTTGCCTCAGCACGTGGTAACACTGACAGTTAAAATCTTATCTGACTTCTCTTTTCTAATATTTTGTTTGTGGCAAAGGTAATATTGACTGTTGTACTGATTTCTGTCGTTCTTTTTGTTTGCTCAGATAACATTGTTAATAAAAAGTCTTGTTTATTTGCTCTTTCCCATTTTTGTCTCACCAGTAGGACAATCACATGTTAATTTTCCATCATTTGTTCTTCATCTTGGCCTTATTATAGCACTTATTAGCACTTGTTTTAAATTTTCATGTTAATTTCCCAGCATCTGTTCTTCACCTTAACAATGAGTAAACTAACAGAGTAAAAATGTCATGTTAAGTTCTTGTAATCTGCTTTTCAACCAGGCAAGTGATAACACAAATAGTTAAATCTCGTGTTAACTTCCCATCATCCATTCCTTACCCAGGTCACGGGAAACAGTAACTTGAAATCATATTTAATTTCCCACCATCTGTTTCTTTTTCCTAGGCCACAGGTAACACAGACAGCAACCAGTTGAACCTGGATCACTTCCAGCTGCTGCGGGTCATCGGCCGAGGAAGCTATGCTAAGGTGCTGCAGGTGGAGCACAAAAAAACCAAACGCATCTATGCCATGAAGGTCATCAAGAAGGAACTGGTCAATGATGATGAGGTAAAAAGTCTTCAGTTGTCCTTTTATCTTTTTTTTTTTTTTTTAAACAGATTTGAATGATCAAAATCAGTGAAATTCTCAAGAGGTTTTCACTTTTTTCAGATCTTTTCCAAGCATGTAAAATTGAACTGAAAGTGGCAAAATTTTATGTGTAAATTATTTGTGATTGGTGCATCCATTTCTATATTTTCTAATCAACCTCTAAGACTAAGATGTCTATTCCTGGTAGCTTGATTTTTTTTTTTTTTTTTTTTATTTGTTTCAGGTTTTTTGGGGGGTTAAATTTTGTGGGAATTTTGTTATACTATTATAAAGATAAGGGATGCATTGAAAGCTTCTTTCTTTTTATTTCCCTTGTAATTGTTTTCTTTATGTGTTAAAGGACAGTCAGGTTTTTTGGGGGTTAATTTTGTGGGAATTTTGTTATACTGTCATATTATTCAAAAATAAGTTAAAGATAAGGGATGCATTGAAAACTTCTGTTTTTTTATTTGCCTTGTAACTGTTTTCTTTGTGTGTTAAAGGACATTGACTGGGTGCAGACAGAGAAACATGTCTTTGAGGCGGCTACAAACTATCCTTTCCTGGTTGGCCTACACTCATGTTTTCAGACAGCCAGCAGGTAAGGAAAAATAAATGAGACACGCATGTTTTTTTTGTTTTTTTTTGTTTTGTTTAACTCCTTTGTTGCGACCAATTTTTCATTTCCTGGTACAATACTGATTTTGGCTTGTGTGGTTAGCCATTGCATCAGCACACTAGACTTTTTCAGGGTCATGTCTTCATACTGGCTATGTGAGGCAGGCCTAGACTTGGATTTCTTTGCTGGAAGCCCTCCTCTCTTCCTTTACCTCCTCTACTATAGGCTCTCTCCTTAGTGGTACTGGTAGGCCTAGATTCAGATCTAATTGTATCAGTTGAGGACAAGGGGCCAGGCTGGTCATCATTACTACTCGAGATCAGTGACCCAGAGCCTGACTCTGGCTCACTCAACATATATTCTGACCAAGAATCATATTCCTCGCCTTCAGCCTCCTCACTCAGCAAAATACTCACACATGTATTTGATCAGAAAGGGATACACAACGGCATTTATTAGAAATTTTGATGCAATTGTAGACATCTGCTAGACGGCAGTTTACATTGTGACGTCAGCTGTACGTAGAGTTCAACTATAGTCCTAGCAGTAAAGAAATGAAAAATAAATATTGAAATATGTATTTCTAATTTCTGAATGCGAATTCACCCACTACTTTATTACTTGTGGCTATTTCTCCGTACAGGATCATTGTAGAAGGATGTTTATCGTGATGTATATGATATGACATATAGGGATTCGGGGGAGCCGTGGTGTTGGGGATTTCTATGCCATACAGGGTACGTCAAGACAGCGTGACTTGTACACTTTCATGACTTACCATGAACATCATACTTACCATGAACATCATATAGGGGACGAAGGGATTGCATGAATGCCACATGATTGAAAAGTCATACAATATTGTATTTGTTCGTTCTTATTGTCACACTGTTCACTATTCGTGTAGAGACCTGTTTTGTCATGGGTATGTAGAAATAGTCCCTTCTCTATGTCATTTGTTTATTTTAAACTACTTTGACAAATAGAAATGCATGTCTGTTTGAAGCAGAGGCTATGCAGGAATAACGAACAAAACACTGGCAACACTAGCCACATAGGGAAGAAGCTGTGACAATGGGGAGGTAGGAAAGAAAAGCATTGGGCACTGCACATGTAAGGCAATTTCATAAGAACTGGCTATAACAATTGAAGTATTCTTCCTAAAATATTACATACCACACATGAGGATTTTTGTCATCGTACTGTTACACATAACTCTTTTCGCTCAGCTAAAAACTATCAGATGGTCCATATGTGACCAGCGAATGGCAGCAGCAATATTTAGTATGAGAAGACCAATGGAAAAAGCTTTTGACCCTACGACTGCGCATCCCATATTTATACCACAGATAAAGCAAAGCCCTGCATGCGGCGACCGGATTTATTCGTGGGGGCTCCGTGTTGCACTGTGATATTTCTCACCAAGTTACTTAAACCTGGGGTTTCTTGGCCTCCATTTTGTCAAATTATCGTCATAATAACTATGCGCAGCTCAATAGACACTCCTTCAAAAGATAAAGGAAACTATCTAATGGTGAACAATTCCAGGCCAAAAGATGAAATTCTCTTAAACAGAAGAGAAGAACAGAAATCAAAGGCCACATTGTCCACTCAGATTCTCTCAGGTGGTCTGAAACTACAGTCAAAAGAAACCACATGTATGATGTGAGAGAGTATCAAATACATGTGGTCTCTTTGGTTATTCCAGATTGAATAATAATGCAGACTTCCCACTTGACCCACTCAATAAGTTTCTCATTGATCAGCGATCAAGCTGTTGAGAGTACTTGTGAGCTATAATTGCTATGAATGAAAGCTAAAGTAACCTATGTATCTATTAGTTTACATATCAGATAGCTCTTTTGTACTGTCACTTTGTGCCATCATTAGATCACTTGTATATATTTCTTTGTAGCCACTGCTACCCCATCAATGTTTGCTGTCTGATCTACTAAGTGGTCACAGGGATGATAGCTTGCAGTTTGCAATAAGATTCTATAATGTGAACGTAAATACACCCATTTGTGAAGTGGTTTAGTCCAAGCAGTTACATCAGGTTATGAACAAATCTGTATGGAGAATGGTCTGTGTGACAAGGGGTGATAAAATTGGCAAACATATGAAATTGACATTTCTTTGTGAATACATCCCCTTTTCCTAGCATTGGCTCAATGCAAGTATTACTACATGTGAAGAAAGGGTGGAGTTAGGGGAGGGATTAGAGGAAGACATTGGTCAGTAAGGTGGTCAATCTGGGCCTGCATTGTGTCACTCCGAAGCCAAGGCGGAGTCTCTATAGTCAAAACAAACATTCTGAGGCTAAGCAGTCGCGCCAGCGATGCAGATTGACAAGGTCAGCAAGGCGCGCCTCAGGGTGTTGTAGCCCTTTGGCTGGGTCGCAGTTCTAGAGTTAAAATGGTGAACAATTGTCAAAGGTGCATAAAGATCCATACACCCTTTTCATTTTCAGAATTAATTCTGACAGCCTCTTAATATTTAAGTTCATATGAAGTCAGTGACCACATATTTATTTGATTAAAAAATGTCTTGGAATCTCCATATGAGGTATGAACCTTAAATGTTATGCAATTTGTTATCTGTCAGTGTCATTTGATGCACTGTTGGCTATTGCAGTCAATGACACAATAGAGTAATTGTCTCTCCATTTGATCCAGTTTTCACTGGCTGACTTCATGGATTTTCATCCTCCCAGATTCAGTAATGTTGCCAATGAGAGAAGCTAGTGGTCTGTCTCTTTTTCTTCATTGCCACAGTCTTGCAAAAAAAAAAAAAAAAAAGGCATCTGTTTGACTGAAAATTGAAAATTTCACTGACTAGTATCTCGAGACTGCTGCTCATTTTGTGTAAGTTCACTTATTGTGCTCTACAGATTTATTGTTGTAGGGCATAAATTCCTGTTATTCTATGTAAGTTTATCTATAGTATTGTGCAAGTTCATATTTATGTGGTACGAGGCACATAAAGCTCTTTTATGCAAAGTATATGGGCCATGTAAATGTGGTTTCTGATAATTCTTATTTTCCCTCAGACTTTTCTTTGTCATTGAATTTGTGAATGGAGGAGATCTGATGTTTCACATGCAGAGGCAGAGAAGACTACCGGAGGAGCATGCACGATTCTACGCGGCGGAAATCTGCTTAGCACTCAACTTTCTCCATGAGAGAGGTAAGACAGAGATTTTGAAAACTTTTAGTGATCCACAGTGAAAATGGGAAGAAATCAGAATTTACCATTTAAAACGTATGGAACAAGTGTCAGTGTGCTATAGAACAGTAAACCAGAATCGGAGAGCACACATGATAATATAAGGTTAGTGGATGTCAAACTTCTGATTTAAGTTGGAAATCCAACTCTCTGGTGGCTGTCAACTTTTCTGCTTTTGGCCAATCAACTGCCAACTATTACTGAGTCCACAGACCAATCACGGTTTTGTAATAATTCTCAACTCTTTATCAGACACATCCCTCTCAGGCAGACCCTTCTGAAATTTCACTTACATGCGCAAACATGATTCTTGAAAAAAAAAATCACACACAGAAAACTGTTGCACCAAAAAATCTAAAATTTCATACAAGAACAGAAAAGTGGTGCGTACAACTGCATGCAAATTTTTATGGCAATCCAACAACTAGGTCATGTTAAAAAAAAAATCTAATGAAACACTACTATAAAGCTGAGCTGTTGCTTTAGATAAAGCCACAAAAATTCCTCCATATCACCAAAATATTGTTCCAACTTCACAGAATCACAGAAATGTCAATTTTCATCGAATTTCGATTGAATACAAAACTACTGAAAAGCATGAATTTGCTACTTTCATTTTAAACCATGCGCAGCGTGAGATTTCCGGTAAGAATATGACTGTCGATGGAGAAGAGGATATGGCTGTGATGGGGGCATTTGTGGCAACTTGTGCCGACTGTACCAGTCTACCGATAGAGGCGATTTGTGGTGACTGTGTCAGGTAAAAGGTTAATGCAATACAAGTCCTGCTCAATATCAGTGGAAGCAGAAGTACAATAGAATTTTGCGCATTCTCTGGATGAGAGCCAAACTCCTATTCGACTGCTATTTGAAGATTGAGATTTGAAGTTCATAATACTTAGTTCCTCACACCTAACAATATACAGTCAAGTGGTCATGTGAGATTTTCCAACTTTTTGGTGAAAAACAGTTTGACATCCCTGAGAGGGTGTGTCGATGAAAGTAGCTGATCAGTCACAAAAAATGCCTTTCAAACTGTAACAACTATCCCGCAGTGTAATTCATTCCTTGCAGTTTGTCATTAGAACAACGAAAGAAAGATTGGGAGATTCTGTTATCATCTGGCAGCTAAGAGTGAGATTTAAATATAGATTTTATGTATGTTGAAAAGTAGTGAAAAGATTTTTTTATTTGTTTTTGTTTTTTGTTTGTTTGTTTTTTTTTTTGTCATTGTAATAGTTTGTTAACTTTAGCCTGTTTTTTGTAGTTGTTATGTTGTGTTTTTTTGTTTTTTTTTTCAGTTTTTCTATTCTAGCTTGTAGATGTATGCCATATTGATACTGAATAATCATCTTCTTTCTCAGAACAGCTCACTCGCAAATTCTCTTTGAAATAAACTGAAACTGAATTTGATATTGGGAAATAAATACTCATTGAGTTTTAGCAGTTAAAAACATAATATAAACTTTCATTACAGTAATGGTAAGAATTTTTTGGAATAAATGTTGAAGAGAAGACTCGAAATCTCTAATTAGTAAGCTTATCATTATATTTAGGCTAGAGACCATGCAGTTTCTCTATAAAAACTTAGTAATAAAGCTTAATATTGTGGAAGTTCTTCAGATAGATTTCTCTTTAATCCTATTCTCTTTAGTCTTTTAACACAATGGCGTTTCCTCCATCCTCCCCAGGTATTGTGTACAGAGATCTTAAATTGGATAATGTCCTGTTGGATGCTGAAGGGCACATCAAACTTACTGACTACGGCATGTGCAAGGTACATAGTAATACTTTTCTTTAACATCCTCAACTTTGAAACTAGAGCTTTCTCTGTTTTAGTGAATGAGAAATTACAGCGTCACTTAAAAGTTTGAGCATAGCAGAGCATATGGCATATGAGAAATTCTGTTGCATTTGAATTCTGTTACAGTTTTGTTTGTATTTTCTCTTGTGTGGCTTGTCAAGCCCTTGAGAGCATTTAAATAACAAAATGATATTTTTAACTGAAGTCAAAACTTACAGAAATTAATGCTATGTAAAAAATCAGGAATGGTTGTTATGTGTGATGTCTTGTGCAGCAAAAACTTTCTGCGTTTAAAAAAAGTTATTCATCTAATCGCTATTATGTTCCAACATGCTAGTGGATTTTTTAATATTATTTAATTTTTTTTTTTAATTTTTGTATATTACTTTTTTCTTCTTCTTTTTTTTTGTTAAAGCTATACAGAACTCTCATTAAAGATCCAATCTTTATCATTATCACTATTCTGATCACCATTATTAATGTCATGATCGATCATCGTCATCATGTTAGAGAAATGTATTTAACCAACAATTCTTTAGTCCATCAATTTAAATAACAGCAAATGTGAAGAAATTTAACAAAAAAAACAGGCGCCAAATTTTCCACCCTTTTCGGTTCATCAAGATCCTCCTCCTCCTCATCATCTTCGTCATATTTTCATCCTAATTATATTACCTAGTTGGTTGTGTTGCTATTTTATTTTCATAGTTATTCATTTTAGTTGTTTCATATGATATTTAAGTGAATATTTAAGTGTTACATATTTGTTATTGCTTTATCTTAATTATACAGTTTTATAGTGTTAAAAGTTTAACACTATCACTGTTCTTCTTTCATTTGCATTTAGCTGAGTCATGTGTATCTAAATAAACTGTATGTTTAACTATTATCCTTGGGAAAAAAGAGAAAGAGAGAGAGAGAAAAGGGGAGAAAAATAATATATAACATGCTCTTCTAAAATTTAAGATTTGCTTGAATGGTGGCTGTTTCCATTTCACAATAAAACAAAACTGACAGTATATTGTCATCAGAACAATGATGTTGATTAAGTAAATAAATGTATATTGCATATATATAAAGGATTTATGTTTCATGCATACTTAAATCAAATCTATAGATTTACTTACCCATTCAACAACTGCTTGTTGAATTTTATGAATCATCAGAACCTAATATAAAGGTAAAATGGATAATGAAAATTTCAATAAGAAAATTTTTTTGTTGAAAAAGTCATGTATGGGAACAGTTTAATGGGGGTAATTGTCCTTTGAAATGCCGTTATAGAATAAGGCAGGAAATGGCTAATTCAACATAGTTAATGTATTGCTAGTATCAGGGTATGTCAGTTTGAACTTGAAAAAGCATTAATTATCATAGAATATCTTATGTAGAGTCTTTCCATCTGTGAGGCATCAGATAAAGATTGTGTACTGATTGTTGCGACTAGGTGGTCAAAATTGTCTCAGTGTTTTATTGCATCAAAGTTTCCTTTTTGACTAATGAAATAAACATCGTTTAATTTGATTTGGGGTATTGGATCAGACTTTGAAAATTTTAGTTATAGGTTAGGCTACAGAAGGGAGAAGTTTCATACTATTCGAAGTGACTTCAGGAGAGTTATGGTTAGAGTTAGATTTAGGGTGGGGATTAGATTTAGAGGTAGGGTAAGAGCAAGAGTTAGGGTGAGATATAGGGTTCAAATACTCAAATATTCTGGAATAGTTAGTTGTAATATGAAGACCATTAGTAGCAAACAGGCCGTTGGAAATATTTTGACCATCGTTAGAAACAGCCATGTCCTAAAGATTAATACTGAAAGATATTAAATAGCTAAAATATAAGACTGAATATTACAGGCATCATTTTGCACAACAATAAAAAGCAGAAACGTAGAGTCATTAGGCATTAACACAAAGAAATAAAATATTGTTTTTGCTTGTATGTAATGACATTGGAAATGATGTGTTCCTTCTTTTTTTTTTTTTTTTTTTTCCTCACGTCACCCATCACATTCATCTCATCACCACTCCTACTCTCTACAACGAAAATGCTCTATTGGTAAACACTGCCACTCAAATAAATGCTCACACAAACATGCATAAATCCAAAACAAACATACATGTATTCAGGAGGGGCTAAAACCTGGCGATACCACTGGAACATTCTGCGGCACCCCTAACTACATTGCGCCTGAAATCCTCAGGGGAGAAGAGTATGGTAAGATGATCTAGATGGGATGGAAGGAGAGATATTGCACAAAACAAACCTCCCACCCATCAACTTTTCGCTCCATCTCATTTATTTTGATATTTTCTGTGTATGTTTTTCAGGTCTTATGTTTCACAAATAATCACCTATTTCTTTCTCTAATCAGTGGTGTATTAAATCATATTCCCTGCAATTTTTTTCTTGTTGTGGAGGGTCCTGAAGGCAGTCCTGTAGAAGAGGTTCTTACCATTGCCATTTATTCAACAGGTGTAAAGCTGTTTTATATAATATACACAAGTACTGATATTGGAAAACATTTTTGTCAGATATAGATCAACCGAAAAGGAAAAATGTAGTTACTTTTTAATCTTTGAAAAGTTAATTTAATATCAATTGATTTGATTTAGGCTTCTAGAGTTAATCTCTCTTGAAAGAATTAACTATTTTATGTGTATTTGAAGATTCATTTAGATTGAGTTCAACTACACTTCTTGGCAATCGTTAAACCGCAGGATCTGTGTTACAGGACTCGCCCAAACTTGATGAGCTTGTCTGATTAATACAAAAATAAACCTCAACCACAGCAGAATAGTTTAACCCTGTAAGCATTTTTCAATAACTCTTAAAGCAAGTTTGGAAAAAGTTTTGAATCTGAACCCAGTAGAGAAAGAAAATGATAAGTTTTTATAATCTGTGGTGTAATAGAGGAAATAATAATGTCTCTGATGCTTGCATAGTAATGATTTACTACTATTTTATTATTATTTTTTTTGTTAGTTTTGTTTTGTTTTTGCTTTTGTTTGTTTGTTTGTTTTTTTTTTTTTTGATGAAATGGCAGATTCACTCTCCTTACATTTGCATTGTTACATTTAGTATGGCAGAAAAAAATTGTTTTTTAACATCAGGAATTCTCTATCAAGTTATTTTCAGTACTGACTATCATTATTGAGCAAAAATGTGTGCAAAAATGTAGACTGTTCTGCTATTTATCAGACAAGGCCATCTTGGTTTTTTGTGTGTTTTTTTAATGGAGCTTCTTGCCATGGTTCCTATTAGTGATTCTTTCATTCAAAGTTTAAACAAAACTGTTGAGATTAGTACATAATATCTATTCTTCTAATTTCAATATTATAGTGCCATGACTATATGAAATGTATGGCTAAAGAAAAAATTCTGACAACATTGCCAAAACAAAAAGAAAATGTTTGAACAAGTACAAATATCAGACTTTCATAAATGAAATAAAAATTAAGAGAAAGAAATAGATTAAATCTTGCTTTCAGCATGCTATTGTCTTTGAGCAAATTAGAGAAAAGAATGAGTCCGTGAATGCAAGTGTTATATTAAGTGCGTGAAAGCATCACTTAGGTATCATGATATGTAGCTAATTACTGGTTTATCAAAAGCCTCACATCAGGTGGAAGATTAGAGGTGTTTAACGTATTTCTCAGTGGACTTGTGTGACTAATCTACAATTTTCTGGTTTTCAGATATAGAGTGAAAATGAACACATTGACGTCTCTTCTTGACATCACAGTTTTGTTCCTTTTGTTTTTCTTTTCTTTCTTTTTAAATATATTTTTATTCATACTCCTCATTGGTCACTACAGCAATATTTCTCACATACTTTCCTTATTACTGCACATAGATGTATACAACAGCTGTGTCTCAAGATCCCATAAGTTGCAACATTGGTGCCATGTCACTGCACAAACAAAAATAAAATTGGGAGTTCAGATTTTTTTAAGACCCAACTTCGCCTTGAGTATGCAGTGGAAAAATTCAGACTCTAAGTGTATTAAATGAAGACAAGATTTCGATAGATCTATTCAAGTTGAAAAAAAAACAAACAAAAAACAGCAGCTCATTGGTTAGCACTCTGATTGATTGAAATGTTTTGTTAGACTGACATAAATCATTCCACATTGTTATGAACTTGAGACACATTCTTCATTGGTTTCTCTCTCTAAGTAACTCTCTCTAATAACTGAAACCAGTTTTCATCCAGTCTTTATTTATGTTCCTCTTCCAGCATTTATATGCACACAAAGTTTTCATTCACTCTTTCATTAGTTGGTCATCAGTAACTGATTTTCTCATTTCTTTGTCATTTGACTCACTTGTCCATCATTCATTAGCCAAGCTTCTTGTCTATGAACACACCATGCTGAGCATATGCAAGAAAAGTCTCTATAAACTGAGGGATGTGGTTATCTTTCCTTGTTGTTAGGAAAACCTCATGCCTGGTGACAAAACCAACACTTTCTGTGGAACTCCCAACTACATTGCTCCAGAGGTTCTACGAGGAGAAGACTATGGTACCAGCACGGGATGACTGTGTTTTCTTCAGGCTTCTGTAGACATGCAAAATGAGATGCTTCTGTTAGAAATGGTGTCACAATTTGAAATGAAAAATGGGGCAAATTAAAAACCCTTGGAAGTTATACTGAAGTACTTGGTCTAGTATACATGGTAGAGTCATGAGTTACGAAATATTTGCCATAGCATGGTAGGCTGAATTAAAAAACAGTGCCATAGTTAGTATCAACATTAATGACTTTAATCATCAGTGCATAAGGAAATAGAAGAAAGACTGAAAGGGAAAGGAAGATCATTAAATATAGTTTTTGAAAGTCATAACACTGTCTTGAATCAGTGAGAGAAAAAAATCAGTGCTTTCTTGCAAAACATAAATTTGTTCAGCAGCAAAAGAAATTTTATATTTAGGTAAAGACAGAAAAGTGATTAAATACAATCTCGATGATTCACAGTATAGAATATTGTATTGTTTACGTAATGTGAACTTTGACTACCAATCAGATAGTCAAATGTACATAATGTTAATAGTCAAGGGGGGGGGGGGGTCCTGAAGGTGCTTTTTTTTTTCTTCTTAAAGGGAGGCTCTTTTACCCTTTTCCCTCTCC
>JBCEWB010063167.1:0-30207 GCA_039654565.1 Peronia peronii
AATATATTCGCCCTTATCCGAGAAGGCTAGACGTCGGGCTTTCCTACCA
Organism: Peronia peronii; assembly: GCA_039654565.1. Lineage (NCBI taxonomy): Eukaryota > Metazoa > Mollusca > Gastropoda > Systellommatophora > Onchidiidae > Peronia > Peronia peronii. Next base: position 50 of record JBCEWB010063167.1, read on the forward strand.
CTAGAAGCCAGGTGACCGTTGAGTCAATGAAAAAATGTGGGTTTTCGATCTTCGTGTCCTTCCATCCCCCGATGCAGGACCCACGAGTCGATCCCGGATCGTTTTCTTCGTGAGCAGACGCCAAACCACAGAGCCACTGGTCCCCCTCTGTAGGCCTACTGGCTGATAGTTTGCTGAAAATTCTTTTGTCCAGTTTTTTTTTTTTTTTTCAGGATGCAAAAAAAATCCAATCCACGTCTTTGAATCCGCTATGAAATGTAACCGCTAGGTTTTCAATGAGCCTTTTTTTAGCCAGCTAGGTTACTTCCGCGAGACATATATATAAATAGTCAAATGTACCATCTCGCATCTCCTGTTTCTGTCACACACTTTATTCTCAAGCCAAACTAACATACAACATATCCACATATTACCCTTATTCATCGACCAAGCACAGGGAATATTAGGCCTTCTCTATATGAAATTTAAATATCAGATAACATGTTACTGGTTAATTACATTAAATATCTTTTTTGTTATTGTTGTTATTTTTTCTTTCTTGCCCTAACAAAAAGCCAAACAGGCTCAAAGAATGACCTTCAATCATCCTTACTATCAACTGATTAATTCTCCACATTTATTACTTCTTATTTAATGTATCTGTTAGGTATATCTGTCAATAATCTATGTCTTGATAATTAAGGTATTTATATACAATAATAAATACATTTATGAGTTTTTGTGATGACCAGGCATGCCAACGACAGTGAACGTTTTCTTTTCTGTACGTTCTGGAGGTGACAGATCTTCCATACCATTAGGCAGCAGGAGAGATTCCTGACAATGGAAATGAAATCTAGACAAACTATCTCCATAGGCTCAGTATGAGGTTCTGATGCACCTATGGGCCAATTACCTGAGTGCAAGACATCTGAGTTGTTGGGGCTAACATTTCTACATTATCACATATATATGCTGTTCACGTCACCTATACAGATAACTGCATGTCAATATAAAACCAGACAAGCTAAACATAAATGTCTTGCGCCCAGGGCAAATGAGTCGGAAGTCACGCCGCGTAATTTCGAGTTACAGTTGTTTTTTACCGTTTGTTACCATTTTCCAACTATGTTACAAAATTTTTCTTTTTTCAGGTTAAAAAAGGTTAAATTGTCATAAAAAAACACACAAAAAATTTAGTATCTCAGTCAGAAAGTAGTTAAAAATGACCGAAAACAGCCGTGGATCTTTATCGCCCGGCACGACTTCTGACTCATTTACCCTGGTCGCAAGACAAATGTTATAAACCGGGATTAGTTTTTAAACACAAGCACAAGACAATATGAAGAACAAACAGTATTTCTCAAACACTGAGTTAGTGATCAGTCCTTCAAACCAGCCAAATGTCTCGCGTCCAGGGCAAATGAGTCGGAAGTCGCGCGGTTTCTAACTATTTTCCGACTGAGATACCAAAATTTTTTATTTGTTTTCCACAAACCACAAATTCGACCTTTTCTAACCTGAAAAAAAAAAAAAATTGATATATGAGTCAGAAATAGTTAAAAACTGCCGCAACTCGCGATCGTCTGGATTGACTTCCGACTCATTTTTGCCCTGGGCGCAAGCCAAATAGAAATGAACTTGAAAGCAAAGCAATCAAACAGCAACTAATGACTAAAATGAGTCTGAAACAATCCAGTGAATTTGTTCTGTGAATCCTCAGTAGACACTCTGAAGCTAAAAGATCAGTGGCAAGAAAAAAAAGTTCATAATTCTCAAATAACAAGAAACATTGATGGAAAACTTCAGGTGGCAGGGCACCAACAGTGATGGTTGTGGCACTTTTTATTGTTTAGACGTTTCATTCAAACACTGTACTCTCTCAGTTTGACCATCAATGCCCACAATAAAATGTCTCGCAGCCAATCAAAATGAGTCCTATGTCAATTTCCCACCAAACTGCCCTATTATTATAATGTAAATTACAATTCAGACACTTTCATGTGATAAACAAGTTCTGAGCTAGCCTGACCCGCTGACCATAACCAGAGATATTGTAAACTAAAAGGAGGTGTCTATTTGACTGACTGCTCGGGTGAATAGCCCACGACAGGCCCTTTTTCCTATTTAGGCGATCGGTATCGGTTCAGGAATTGGAAATTATTATTATTTTTTTAAATTCGTTTAAGGTTTTTCACTTTAACAACGCTGCATAAATACAGCAAAGTAGATTCTACCTCAGGGCGGCTTTTTACCAGATGTTTCTGAAAAAAACAAAACAAAACAAAAATGGGATATCCTCACTTGTATTAGATTTATGACCTAAACCGTGCATGTTTATTATTGTTAACGATGTGACATTTCGGTATCAAACTAGGCTTGGCTCGACAAAATCCCCTTTCGCCTGCCACTCCATTCTCGCCCCTCACTTCTCATCGTCGCTTTGAAAACGGCCAACTGCCTGATTATAGGCAGCGTGTTTAAAGGAATGTTTTAGCTGTTTTGAGGAACATGTATCATCAAAATACATTTTTTTCCAAGCACAAGACAAAGACTATTGAAAGGGTTAAGTTTTAAATCCCTCTCCCATATGCACAAATGCATCGAAAACGCTGTTATTTCGGTCAGTGACAAAAGTTCAGACAATCTTGTAAAGGGCCACTCACAGGTCTAACAGGAAAAAAAAGTAGAGGCAGAATGGTGTTGTTATAAAAAACAAACTATTAATGAGTTAATTTTAGTCCTGAAAAGGCCTGTTGAGTAAGTTTTAGCCCTGAAAAGGGCTATTAATAAAATTTTAACTGTTTAGAGTTGGGTGTCTCGGGATGTTTTATTTCACTTTGTTTCCCGCTATCTTCCCCGCTACTACTTTTGCGTATGTTTGTTCTTCTTTCTAGTGTTCTTTTGGTGGGTTCGATAGACTCACCGGTGGAGTTTTTCCCTTGTTGTTGAGGGTCTTTCTTCTCACTGAGGTCCATCGTTCCCTATTTCCCACCAGTTTCTCCCTCCCCTTTTTTTTGTTTGACCCCCCCCCCCCCCCCCCCCCATACTGGGCCTCATTCTCCGCCATCGCATGTGTTTACATGCGTCTTTGTTTCTAATAATTTCTATGTTTTACATGTCTCCCAGTCTACCTGCGCCTTTGTCTTTCTCTTCCTTACTGGACCTCTCTTTCTCCACCCTCCCTCGTGGTTTACCTGCGCAGCTGTGTGCAAACTATGTAAATTCATTGCATAATCCCTCTCTACTAGTCGGGTAAATAGACTCCGCCAAACTAAAAAAGCAGAAGGTGATTCCTCAGCACCTGCGAAAATCAAAAGAAAAGTGGGAGATGGTTTCACAGAATATCTGCCCCTGCCAAAAGAGGGACTCGTGTAAGGGGAGATCATTTTGACCAGCCCTATTACTTCCCTTTGCCAGACAAAAGAGATATTTCGCAAGCAGTGTGAAGAGGAAAAAATCCCTTTACTTCTTGCCATTCGAAAGACTGACCACCAAAAAATTGGATAAAATTAGAACAATAAGTAGAAAACATTCTCTTCACATCATAATTTTTCTGGAATTTTTCATGGTGTATGTTTCAAGCAAAGGGCGCAAAAGTGATTTTTTTCCCTATCTACACTACTTGTTCAATCCCTCTTTTGTCTGGCAAATGGAAGTAATAGGCCTGAGTACAATCATCTCTCATTGGCATCTGATCATATTATACATGTGTCTTTACCTCACAACATCCTCATATGGTTATCATCTGCCCAAAACGGCAATATTTTCTTCTTCAGAGATGAATGTTCTTTCAAAATTTGTAATATCAAAACATCGATATCATCACTATCAACTCCCAATTTCTCTGTTCAAGTCCAGCGACTCACGGCTCATCCTGATTGGTTACCAGACATACACACACAGGGTAAAGTTCTGTATCATTTGAGATGCGACATGATGAAATCAGACTCTGGTCAGATTTTGAGCATACGGAGTTTTTAGTATCACTGTGAAGTTTAGTCATTTCTCTTTCTTTGTGTGAAAACAATTTTGTTCCACCTGTAACAGAATTCGAGATATTGGCAATGAAAGACGATGGGGGGTGACCTGTTGCAGCAGCTGAAGTTACTGAGAAAATGGCTGATCATTTTTGTAAATCCTTATTAATCCTTATTAGGCCCTGCCACTAAATTACAATTTGGGGGCTGTTACTCAATCTATTTCAGGAAATTTAACTCTGAAATGCATTTTTAGATTAATATAGAAGGGTTTTGTGAAGAAAAGAAAATTCACTCACTGTTGAAAAACAGGTGATTTCTCCAGTCGGCTCAGTTTGACGAGAGCCTAATTTCATTGTGTCGCATCTCATTTGGTTTCTGTTTTGTTTTCTGTTTGACTGGGATATTTTTTTGGTTTGTTTTGTTTTTAACTATTTTTATACCATACTACAGCTGCCCCGTACAAAGTCCCACATAAGGGTTCTTTGATGTCTCTTTCCAAATGTAAATAAAGAGAACAGAAAAAATGTTAAGAAACTGATTTTATACATTTAGTGAATTTAAACAAAAGACAAAAATAAGCATTCACATACACAACTGAATGTAAAAAAAGATAAGATGGCTCTCTTTGACAGGTAAATTCCTCTATGTAGATCACACTGAACACCAGAGCTAAAGGAAAAATGATTGACAGATATGATACCGTACTGTTGGATATTGTAACACTTATATATACATATATTATTTTGACAAACTTGGTCTTCTACACAAGTTCTCTACATCACAACATCCAGCAAACATGACAAGTTACAGTGTTACACTGTAAAGATCTTTCACTATAGAGCTGTCACTAGCAGTTACATTACATTCTTTCACGCCTTCAGCTTCCTGCAGGTGCCGCTCTCGTCAGTCCCAGTAACAAGACCAACATATGTCTTGCGCCCGGGACAAATGAGTCGGAAGTCGTGCTGGGCAACCTTGAGTTATGGTTGTATTTACATATTTTCCGACACAGATACCAAACTTTTTACCAAACGTTTTATTTCTTTCAGGTTAAAAAAGGGTTAAATTTTCATTCTGTGAAAAAAACAAATAAATAAATTTGGTCCCTGAATCACAAAAAAATAGTTAGAAACGGCCGTAGCTCGAAATCACCCAGTGCGACTTCCAACTCATTTGCCCTGGGCGCAAAGACATACATATTAGTGAAACATCCCACAAAATATCACTTTGATGAACTAAGTAGTCTCCCTTTGCCACTCGTCTACATTCAAATCATTCATCAATGTTAAAATGTACATCAGCAAACCAGTTCCCATTACAGAATCAGTCATAGCCAACACTGACGAGATCCACGCCTTGCACTGTCCCATAAAAATATCATTCTGATGGACTAAGACTTCCTTTGCCATTTTTCTACACATCCAACACCCACACATGTCACAACCACAACTTCAATCATCTAAAAACATCCCATCACAGAATCAGCCACAGCTAACACTACCAAGATCATATACAAATGTCGCAAACCATGTAAGATCAAAAGTAGGTCACACTCTATTTTTGTCTTCAAGCGTCTCTTGAAAACCCTCTGGCATCGATGCCTTTATAGAGTTCCAGGGTCCCCCATCAGTAAACTGCACCATGTCAAGACAAGACATAAAAAGATTTCCAGGGGATATTTTAAGACCAAAATATAACATGACCTAATTTTGGACTTGCATGTTTTGCGACTGTTGCTGTCAATATTTAGTCAATCTTATCTTTGGCGCCATGATGAAATCGGTCACGTGCCAAAATAAAACATATCCATCAAATTTCTTTCAAAGGCAAATTTAACTAAAACTTAACATTTTCTGAATTCTTTTCATGTAGATGTTGGGAAACAAAAAGCATACGTACCATTTCAATCTGGATGAGATCAAAATTTGTAATAGACTATTTTTTTTTTTTTTGCTTTGCTTTCCTGTAAACTTTGGTGTCTTAGCACGGCTGAGTTCTTGATGCTGACATCAGTAAGCTGATGTACAAGACAAACTAATATATTCTTCTTTTTCACTACAACGTGATGTAAAGTCTCTCAGAATTGAGTTGTAAAGTATCGTAAAAATGTGGAGGATCTAAAATGTGTCAAGACTATGTACAAAGTGTGCTATCCTCTGATGAAGATGTAAATGTATACAATCCAAAAAAAGATATCTGCAGCCATCAAACAGATTAGGCACAGTCATGATTTTAAAAAATTATTTTCTTCCTCTTCAGTAAGCAAGAGTGTCTGCCACTTACCGCAGCAACACTGTAATAAACGGGAACGAGAGATGTACAGCTGTTGATGTATATGGGATGAGAGGAAGCAAGGGAGGAGGAGGGGGGGGGGGGGAAGGGGGGGAGGAGAATCCCCCACATCAAAGGTTAAGCAGGTAGTAGTATAAAAAAAAATAGAAATGAAGAATATGGGAATAAAGTTTATAAACTTGCTCACGTTTCGCTACATTCACCCACCTTTCGACAAATCACTCTCAAAAACTTCAAAATCAAAATGCATCCAAAAAATACATCAAGCTCGACAATATTTGTATGAACATCTTACTCAAAGTAGTACTTTTTCAGTATTCTATAGATCTTCACTGACTTATGTAAACCCTACCAAGATCATTAGCAAATGGAAGAAATGTCACTTGCTGAGCTGAAAAACAAAACAAGAACAAAATTTTGAAAAATAGTTCCATTATATGTCCTGCGCCCAGGGCTAAATGAGTCGGAAGTCGCTCTGGGTGATTTCGAGCTACGGTCATTTCTAATTATTTTCTGATTCAGGTACCAAATTTATTTGTTTATTTTTTTCACAGAATGAAAATTTAACCTTTTTTGACCTGAAAAGAAATAAAAATTTTGGTATAAATTTTGGTATCTGAGTCGGAAAATAGGTAAAAACATCGGTAACTCGAAATCGCCTGGTGCGACTTCCGACTCATTTGCCCTGGGCGCAAGACATGTTGTTCACATTTGAGCAGAGGCATGGAATCACCTGAACTTGAAATTCTCATTCAAATTTTCATTTCAGGGGTTAAACAAAGGCTCCATTTTGTGCACATACCACTGACGGCCATCACTTTAGGCTATCATGGCAAAACTATTGACTAAAGCCATCGACTCAAAAGTAAAAAGGACGTATTTCACATTTTATTGGATAATATCTGACTCTGACAAAGGCCATTTGTAAATAAATCATTTGTTCAGCAAAAAATATCAAACTCAGTGAACACAAATTTGGGTCTCATCAAAACTAAAGATCGTTTCTTTGCTAAACACGTGGCAAGATATCGTCTATGTCCGACTCTGATCCTGTCAGTGCCAAACTAGGTCAAACACATTTTTTGCTTTAAAAAAACCTCAACCTCTAGATTATCGGCTATAAAAACATATGGGCAATGCCAGTGTATATTTTCAGAGCAAAATCGTTATGTCATGGAACACTGTCTGGCTTGAGTTTTTTTTTTTGTTTTCAAAATAAATGTGTAAAAGTTTGACCTATTTTGGCACTAACACATTTTGAGTCTGACACTGATGATATGTAAAGTACATAAAATGAATGCAGAGGGTTAAAACTTCCCTGTATAGGTATAATTACAAGCTTAGAGCTAGAGAATTCTTCCCCACATGATGTCAATAAAAGTCCACTCTTGTTATGCTTGGGCCTCACAGACTTGTCCAGGTTTATAGTCTTCTCTAAGACTTCAATTCCGTGACCTCGACAAAGGCATCAATATCTCTGGCTGTTCAGCAATACACTAGTGTTGTCATAAACTAGACATGTAACTTCAGAACACCTTAAGCAAAGCAAAACTGGGTGGAGAGAAGCAATGCTAGTGTCATGGGAGAAGGGATTTCTTATGATTTTTCAGTGAGTAATGCACAAATCCTGCAGTCTTACACAAGTGTGAAGAAAATTCAAAGTTCTGAAAGTTATGGAATACCAAAGATGCATACAAGTTCAGAAAGAAATCTTGGTTGATAAGTGGCTGATATGCTACCATACTTTGATGCTAAGCCACAGTGTGGCTGACAGCCACTGTGGTTGTATAGTGGGTAATTATTCCAATCCAGCATATCCAACATAGTACAATAAAATGCTATTTCCAGTTTCGACAGGTACCACAGGCATAAGTTTCTAAGTTTTCACATCATCAAAGTGCAGGAAGGGCCGAATTCAAAACTGTTTGTTTCTGTCAGGAATTTAAGATTACCATTGTGGCTTCAATGCAAAAACAAAATCCGTCCTCCACCCCATTTTGCGGCATAAAAGTCAGTGTACAGCAGTCCAATTTATTGGCAAAAAAGATGGAAATTGAAAAGTCTGTGGAGCAAGTTGTATATGTGATATAAAGTGTTCCAAAACACAAATGACTCGGATGGGAATGTCTTTCATAACAATGACTAGTAAGATCATGATGTGTACAAATTGATTTCTGATAACAGTATGGGACTAATCGACAGTTCAACATTGAATTGCACTGGAAACAAATGACAATATCAAGAGCTTATTCGATGATATCCAGGGGCACAAATCCGATATGCGAGCTGTGTCTTGAAATCGTGCTTCATAATAAAATTATAGTCCAAAAAAAGTTCACGGACCAAGATTTTTGCTGATTTCTGATAAATAAATGGATATCTTCGAACACTTCATTTTTTACATTTCTCCATTTCTCAATTTATTTGAGGTATTTCAAAGACAGGAAAAAAAAAACAAAACAAAACTGGAATATATTAGATATAAAAACTATTGAAAAGTTTGAAAGAATTTTTTTTGTTCATATTTTGCAGGATTTATCAATGTTTTCATTAGTGAAAACGGCAGTTGATGTTTTTTTGTTGTTGTTGTTGTTTTTTTTGCAAGGGTGTAACACTCAACTTCCACAGTAAAAACAACTAATAGTTTTTCATTCAGAATTGTCCGTATAGACAACTTAATTGAAGTTGAGAGGTCTCGCTGATCTCATCTTCGCGACAATATTTACAAAAATCTTGGGAAAAAAAAAATTCAGAAACTTGTAATATCATCGATGTCATAAGCAAACCTGATGTGAAGGCAAGTTCTTCAATCTGTAGCAAGTTAATGGCTTGAGATTCCAAAGGTGTGGAGAATTCTTGTCCCATCACAGAATTTATGTAAATACTAAGTAGATGAAGACATTAAAAAGCATCACCTCAGCATGAGATGCTTCATGTGAGTATCACGGATCAAAGTTTTCAAATCTTTGCTAGGCTTCATTTTCATAGATATATCGATAAATGTGTGCAGCTAAAACTTGTAAAAATGGTGCAGACTTGTTGGCTTTCATACAGCTGTGAGCAATTCAAATATAAATCAAGGCAAATGTAATTTGCACAGCTCACAGAGCTTTCTTAGGTCAACTTGACATTGTGCAAATGAGATTTAGTATTTGGTTATTAATTTTGATGCTATAAAACTACATCTTGGCATTCATTTGTGTAAACATATTATGACCATGTGAATGCATCATAATCCAATCATGAGTTTGCTCGCATACGTCTTGCGCCCAGGGCAGATGAGCTGGAAGTCACGCCAGGTGATTTTGACCTGTGGCCATTTTTAACTATTTTTCGAGTCGGGTGCCAAGTTTATTTCTTTTCTTTTTTCACAAAACAAAAATTTAACCTTTTTAGCCTGAAAAAAAATGTAAACTTTGGTATCTGAGTCGGAAAACACTTCAAAACAGCTATAACTCAAGATGGCCGTGCGCGACCTCCGACTCATTTGCTGTGGGCACAAGACATCTAATTACTGAACAATCACTATGGACAACATAAAACAAAGACAAAATGGATTTCTTGAAAATAAGTGAAAATGTCTTTTGAGATTGATGACGATGGGGAAAAATGACAGAAACACATGAAGAGTGATCAAATTTCCCAAGATCTGGGACAATGGCAAAATCTGTGGCTGCTGCCCAGTTCACTACATCTACCTATTTGCTAGATCTAAATTTCAAATAGAAAAGCTTTCAACACGAGGCCATACCTCATTAGATGGACGTACATTACACACAGATAAGCCATTTCAATGCTAATCAGAAAGAAACTTATACCTCATGACCAAACCACAGCCATCTCACCAATCTTTTTCAAATGATACATAATCACTACAGAAATGATCAACAATCTGTCGTCATCTTTTGTTACAATCATTAGCCGTGCATCTTTCACCTACAAACTCAACTTCTAACAGCATCGGAGGAACTACAACAGAATCACCTTGCTGGTCAAACAGTTTACTTGAGACTGGTCCAGAACGATCAAAGATTTTCATCTTGTGTGACAATGCAGGGTAGCCCAAATCAAGACAGGGCCCAAATTAGGGAAGTCTACCAATACAGAAGACAAAAACTTGCGTCAAAATCTGAGCAGACACAATCGTGGCTCAAGTTCGTTCAAGTGATCACTAACTGGCTTCATGAAAGACACAGAATTCAGTCCATGTGAGCCACAGTCTAGGCTGGTTCACCAGACAAGGTTTACCTATAAGAACTAGCTCATCTGTTTCACTTATTTTTACTAAACTTTGTCCGCATAAATCTATTGCGTTGGGAGTAGTGATCACTGTAACGTAGTTGGCATGAAAAAATTAGATGGCATGAAAAAATTAGACCTGCACAAATACTGGAACATTGATTTCAAGAGCGATTACGATCAGAAATGTATATTTCTTTTTTTTTTTTTTTTTTAATTGCCCTCCTGTAAAATTTGGTGTCTTGTGGTCTATGACTATCTGGCCAAGTTTCCTATATTGTCAAGTGATCTGCAGCAATGATAGAGAAGACTTAGATCATTCACACCAAGCTCAGCTGTCACAGAATCTCCAGCTTCTTGCACAAAGTCCATCTCTGGATTTTCAGCTCACATAACAAATGTCCAGCAAGTTCTTGCAGCGGGTGATGTATCTGCTCGTCTTTGTCTTCATGTCATTGATAGACTAGACCAGTCCTGCGTCCTTGGCCATGCCGTAGAAGACGGAACTCTCCTTCTGCAGCAAAGCCTGCGGACTTTCAAACTCCCTGATCGACCCCGCATCCAGCACCATGATCCTGACAAAGAAAGAAAACCAGTTTATTACATTATAACAATATTTCACAAATGCACCTGCAAATGCAAATGTACAAGTGACCGGTGGGAAATTTAGAGAAACTCAGTTTTTGATCACACCCCCTGTGTTTTGGTGTCGCACGTTGGACATGTTTTTGTTTGCATTTCAGTACTTTTTTGTGGAACATGGACGAAACAGGCAGCTCAAGGCTAGTCCTGAAATATGATGGGATGGATACCATTCAAAAAAAACAATAAATCTAAGGAGCATGATATATATGTTTCCACCCTTCATGATTTCTCTTTACAGTTACCAGTTATAAAACTATATTAACTCTTCAACTCCAGAATTTTTAACCTCATTTTGACCGATTTTTTTCTTTTTCATTGCTTTTAATCTTAGGGGTAGTACTATTTCAACTGTGATATAATTTTGCATTAGTGTGACATATACATGTTATACATCAAAGTGAAGGCAAATTTATGGAAGGTAAATTTATGGTCATTTATGGAATTTTTCAGCAATGTTGTGAGCATTGCTCCCGAGTTAAAGAGTTAAGATGTAATAACAGTGGTTGTCAAAGAATGTAATAGGCAATTAAAAACTATCAAAAACATATATCTGCAATAATACAGTTTGCCAAATAGCTTGCTGTATGCTCACAACTTTCTTAACCCTCCAAGTATCGTTAATAAACAGTCTGTGGTGTCAGGATAAATTAGAGATTTTACCATGTGTTGGAAAATACTTAGAAACAGGCATACCAAAATAAAGTAAAGGCCATAAAACTACACATTTTCTGAATTTTCCGAAAGTAGAATGAATTAACTACAACGTGATATTTTTTTTTCTATTTGTTGACATATATTAACCTTGACCTTGACCCACTGACCTAATAATGAATCACAATATGGCTGATTAAATCGGCAGTAAACACTTGGAGGGTTAAATCATGCTGGGATGAGAGACTTAAATTTTGGAATGGAGGTCCATTTTACAGAAAAAGATTTCAGTATATGGGCAGGGATAAGGATGGCGCCACTTTCAAACTGAATGTTACATCTCACTCACAGCACCCAACAGGGAGACGCTAACTTGTTCTTATGAAGAAATAGAAACATATCTCAATCTTTACTTTTTCGAGCAATGTACCTGCACTAGCATGTGAAAAGTATATCTATGCAAAAAAGTCTGGAACTCAAGGATCGGGACAAAAGTTCACAACAGCTAAAAAATCTGTTTTCCTACTACGAGAGGAAGTTTGACAATGTCGACCTATGATGAAGAATGAAGACCTTATTCTCAACTTGGCTACAAAAACTCTCCAGCCCCCACCTGGTGTAGTCCATGATGGTGTTCAGTCGGTGAGCAATGGTCAGGACGGTGCAGCTTTCAAACTCGGTGCGTATCGTGGCTTGGATAAGGTCATCCGTCTCCAGATCCACTGCAGCTGTGGCCTCATCCAGAATAAGAACTTGTGTTTTGCGTAGCAGAGCCCGAGCCAGGCAGACTAACTGTCGCTGGCCCACGCTGGGGAAAGCAAACATTGTAATGAATGGGTAGTGATTTGTGCCATTTCACAAAAATCTGGAGTAATGAAACAACATGTTACAACTTAGAACTAGAACATTGTCCCTACTCTATGATTCTACCATAAGTCCTTTTCAGCACTTTTGAAATGTTGAGAAAAAAACGTCATAGCAGAGAACATTTGGTGAGATGTCCTATTAGGATTCTATTGAATTCATATGTAATTCTATCAGTTCAATTCTTTTTTCAGTGCCATTATCTGACAGCTCTCGTGTTCAGGAATGTCCAGAGGGAACAGCTGTATTTTGGCACAAGTCTAGTCATTGTAGAAGAACAGCGACCACATCCTGGGAAATGACTCTGCAGGCTGCTCGTTGTATTCGAGAGAGTAATAACAAACAGTTAAAAAAAAAAAAAAAAAATAAGACTACAGGCTAACAATGACTTAAAGACATCAGGTTATTCACAAACCTAACATTCCTTTGAGATGCGACACGATGAAATCCGACTCTCGTCAGATTTTGAGCGTATGGAGTTATTGGTACCAATGTTAAGCTTATTCATTTCCCGTTCTGTGTGTGAAAAATTTTTGTTTTACCTTAAAGTAGAAGTCGAGATGTTGGCAATTAAAGATGATGGGCGTGACCTGTTGCTGCAGCTAAATTTAGTGAGAAAATGGCCGATCACTTTTGTAAATCCTTATTAATCTTTGATAGACCATGTCGCTAGATTACAATTTTTGGGCTTTTATTCAATCTATTTCAGCAAATTTAAATCTGAAATGCATTGTTAGATTGATATAGAACGGTTGTGTGAAGAAAAAAAAATTGCCTCAAAAATTCGTTGACTGTTGAAAAACGTGTGATTTCTCCGGTCGCCTCAGTTTGACGAGCGCCTGATTTCATCACGTCACGTCTCATTTTATGTTTCACAAGTTACTGAATCCAACTGTGACCTCCACTACCAACAGGATTTCACAGGTTATGACTAGTTCTATCTTGTATGAAGTACATAACATTTCAATTGCATCTATTTTGGAAGCAACTTGCGAGCTCAGTTCTTTGTTGCTCTATCTCCACTTTTGGGCTATTTGAAGATGTATATGTCATATGAAACAGGGGTAGTTAATTTGCCATATAATGTTCTTTTTTCACCAATCACTTGCCCAAACAGGTAGATTTTGAAAATCATTTCATCCTATCTCCTATGTGCAAAAACAGTTGCTAAACATAAAACATCAATTATCTCAAAGTGCAAAAAAATGGAAATAGAACAACAGAGAACTGAGCTCACGAACTGCGTATGTTTCCTACGGCCTCTACATGTCTTGCGCCCAAGGCAAATGAGTCGGAAGTCGCGCCGAGCGATTTCAAGTTATGACCATTTTAAACTATTTTCCAACTGAGACCAAAATTTTAAATTTTTTTTTCCACAAAATGAAAATTCAACCTTTTCTAACCTGAAAGAAAAAATTTGGTATCCGAGTCGGAAAATAGTTAAAACGGCCGTAACTCGCGATCACCGACGCGACTTCTGACTCATTTGCCCTAGGTGCAGGACATATGCTCGCAGTAATTTTCATTGCTGATGTGATCACCGAGGACAAAGTTCATAACTGCAGGACTTTCTTTTTATCCTTTCTTCAATTTAATTCAACTTCCAGACTCCGCCAATCACCCAGACTCCCACCATCCTGTGAGAGTTAACAGTACCTGAGATTCTCTCCTCCCTCTGAGCACATGTGCTGGAGACCATCTGGTAGAGACGACACAAAGGTTTTCAGGTGAGCGTGTTCGAGGGCTGACCACAGCTGTGCATCCGTGTGTTTCTCAAAGGGGTCAAGGTTCATTCTTAGAGTCCCTGAGAAGAGCACAGGATCCTGGCAAGGAGAGATAAGGAACGGAAAAGTCATCAAACATTCTGGCCAATCACTGTCATGTATCTATAGTAACTGCTGTCACAAATCAACAAAGTACAAAAGTAGGACCGTCAGAGTGTATCTCTATTTCTATTGTTTCTGAATGAGAAGTCAGAAAGGTCAAAAAAAAAATAAATAAAAAAATATTTTAAAAAACCCAAGATGACTGAATCTGAAAAATAGTAGACTTCTTTCCTTGCAAGAGAAGCTCTCAACTCATCAACTGGACTTTTACAGAAACTGACATATTTCATAATTTACAACTGAACAGCAGGAATTAATTATAAACATTTAAAATAAAAATGAAATGGGTTTACTTCAAAGATGGCCCAGCCACAAACACAATTATTTTTCACAGATCGATTTATGTACATACATAACTATTTGTTCACAAAAAGAAAAATTTGGGTTAGCAATATTATCACTTTGTAATAAAGAAATTAGTGAACACATATATGATAGGTTTTAGTCATGAAAAGTATCTTCTGATAAGAAATGTATCTGCTTGAGAGAATTCACATGCCATATATGGATGGGTCTCAAAAACCAAACATCTTTCCTGTGAAAAAAAAGATGAGTTGCCAAAATCATGGCTTTCTTTGTCTCAACATATATAAACACATCAACCAATCTGTAAGTCTTAGTGTCTTACCTGGGGTATGATGGTCAGTTTGGAGCGCAGGTCGTGGAGGCCAATAGACGCAATGTCAATACCATCCACCAGGATCTGACCTTCGGCAGCTTCAATGATGCGGAAAAGACCCAAGGTCAGGGACGATTTACCTGCTCCGGTACGTCCGACGATGCCGACCTAAGATAGATCACATGATCAGGAAGAGTTAATATATCTGTGATGAATCAGACTGTGGATAAAAACCTAAATCAGACTTACGATAGTAAAACTGGGCTTTCCTGTGACAGATCACATGGTAAAATAAAGGAGGCCATTTCTGGACAAGTAGAAAAGAGAATCATGTGATAGGCTGAATGGCCAAAATAACTGCTATGTTGTGAAATTAAGCATACCAGGGAAATAAGAAATAAAGGCTGAAGGGCCCAACCTTGTGTAGATAGAGTAGGGAAAAATAGAGTAGGAGATAGGGACGCTAGGGACTTGTACATACCAAAACAAGAACAGCAAGGGACCCACGAGTGACCAAAACTTTTTTTCTTTTAAAGGACTTTTTTTTTTTTTTAGCAAAAATTGTTTTTTGTTTCTTTGTTTGTTTTTTTTGTTTTTGTTTTTAAACAAAAACCCGTCGAGACAACCTCCACTAGGAGGCTGAAAGACATACTACAGAATGTAACGTAACATATGTTTTGGCATTGTTAGCCGAGAGAGGCTAGCTTTCCTAAGGTCTGAAATATGAAAGAAATTAACATCTCTACAGAGAAAAATCAGCACTTCTTTGATACTCAAAACATCGAGTTGCCATGTCTCCTTGGTGAGATCGGACAATGGAAGCAACAAGATTTTTCTCCTACCAACCTGTGACAAGTACAACAATCAGGACAAAAATAACATTTTTGTGACAGACCAAATAACAAAGCAAAGCCTGGAATCCGATATGTCTTGGGCCCAGGGCAAATGAGTCGGAAGTCACGCAGCTTGATTACAAGTTACGACCGTTTTTTAACTATTTTCTGAGTCAGATACGAAATTTTTCTTTTTCTCGGGTTAAAAAAGGATATTTTTTTTTGTGAAAAAAAAGGAAAAATTTTGGTAACTGGGTCGAAAATAGTTCAAAATGTCTGTAACTTGTAATCGCCTCGTGTAATTTCCAACACATTTGCCCTGGGCACAAGAAATATGGTTGGGCAGAAACTAACAGTTCTATTAAACTAACAAGTCTACAACATGATGGCAGGAAAAGAAGCTGATACTTCAGAAATGGATCAAACACAAGAGAGACACCAATGATATATAGGTTTTACGCCCAGGACAAATGAACCTGATACCTTCATCTGGCCAGGTGGTTTCGAGCTACGGCCGTTTTTAATTATTTTCCAACTCAGGTATCAAATTTTATTTTTCATAAAACTAAAATCTAACCTTTTTTAACCTGGACAAAAAATTTGGGTATCTAAGTGGGAAAAAAAGTTTTAAAAAATGGCTGTAGCTCGAAATCGTCCGGTGCAACTTCCGACTCATTTGCCCTGGGCGCAAAACAAAATCTAAGTGATGCATTAGATAAGAAGAAGAGCTGGAAACTTTTCAAGCACGTCACAATTCTATCTGTCAAATATTAAACATTTGGCTGTATTAAAATATGCGAAAGATCAATCAGGAGTGAGGTGCGGCCCATACTTTTTCTCCAGGGTTGATCTTGCAGTCGATGCCCTTCAGCACCAGATCCAAGCCCTCTCGGTAGCGAACCTTGTAACCTTTGAACTCCACCACACCTTTGTCAGGCCACTCCGGCTTGGGACGGTTGTTCTTGATGATCCAGTCAGCCTGCGGACAGACAGGAATACAACATATACATAAACAAATAATACTAATAGTAATGATAATAGCATTTAGCCCCATACAGTATACGTGACAGGCCCTAAATGCACTACAATCTATTACTACCTCGACAGACCTAAAGAAGACACTCATAACGTTCTCAGCTTTCCGGGAAACATACAAGGCGGCTGCCTGTTAGGCGCTCAAATCCTTATCAGTCTAACAATATCGTTCACTGTCTATAGTCGGGTACCCATTTTAATTTGGAACGAGTCAGAAAAATGTGTCTAAATTGTTTTTCCCAAGGAGAAAATGTCGGGACTTATCAGGATTCGAACCCAGAACTTTAGATCTCGGGGTTTGTTGGCCCAACCATTTGACCACTGAAACCAGAGAAAGGAAGGCGCCTTTATTACATGTCAAGACTATGTCAGGAACAGAAACGTTTCAGTTGTTCTACATGAGATAACACATGACTGATGATTTCCTTTTGATTCTTTGAGACTTGATGAGCTATTTGCATACCTTTGACAATATGATGTCAACAATAACAGTTAAATATAAGAAGGTGAGTTGTGATTTATTTTGTATCTTGCAAACTTTCACAACCTATCCACCATCTAAAATAAATATTCAATCATTTAAAAATTCAAAAAACTCTGGGAATTTGAAAAATACAGAAGAAATGTTTTGATAAGAACAACAAGGATCTGAATGTTGAACAGGGAACGCCTCCTCATATGTTTTCCGGGCAGCTGAGAACGTATTTGATGTCTCCATTAGGTCTGCCAGGGTAATAATAAGATTGTGAAGTACCTAGATTTTGTACTAACGGGGAATATTACTATATAAAGCGTTCTATTATTATTGTTATTATTAAATATATCGATTAAGTTTTCACAGGTGCATCCAGTATTGGGGTGGGGGTCAAGATAGGAAGACAAAGACAAAGAGGTCCATGAAACGACGTACCTCTGTGGGAGTCTCCGTGTACTCCTTGATTCTCTCCACAGCTACGATGTTGGTCTCCAGTTCACATGTCATGCGCACCATCCAGTTCAAAGTCTGCGTCACCTGCAAACAGCAACAAAATAGGACCAATGATGCATGAAGTTCTCCAGAAAAGCCTCATTAAATTCTCATATGATTCAGCAAAGGATTAAGCAATCCAAAATTCAAAACTTAAGCTCTTGTTCTTATCAAGACTTACATTCATGGCATAAGTGATCGATAATCCCACAATGCCTGGGCTGAGGTGGTCTCGTCCAATCACGGCAAAGAGTGAGGCGAAGAAGACGATGAGATTGCCGACTATTTCCAGGCGTATGGCCAACCACCTGCAGGACATTCAAACAATGGTCATTAATCATGAGGTGGCTATAGATAATGACAATAAAAATATAATACTAACAAAGACAATGATTGTTGATTTGAGTGGATATCTGAGACGCACTTAGATGGCATGATTGAACAACCAGTGGACAAGTGTGAATCATCTTTGTGTTTCAAAGATTTCATAGACTTACTGATTTTATATATAGATATAAATACATCTATATAAATACGTCTGTCTTACGTTGTTTCATCTTAAACTTAAACAAATCGGAGTTTCATTTCACATTTTTTAAATTAAACAGAGAATTTTGATGGCTATGAAAACCAAAAGCATTCATTGATGCTCTCAATATTAATCTTATTTTCTATCATGCAAATGTCATAATTTTGAACACTGAAGAAAAACATTCATACAATGTTGCCCAAGAGGTGAAATGTATATAAGAAATGACCAAGTATCCAGTTGGTTAACTGACAAATGACTAGATGATTTTCTGACTGATTAACTCTTTCCCTACTTCGAGCCGGAAAATCCGGCTCAGGCCGGAGGTCACGTCTAGACTTCGAGCCGGAAAATTCGGCTCGGTAAATACACATACTTTGCCGATCCAGTATTTCAAGGTTTCAAATAGAAACAAGCGGGTTTACTTCTGGGTCATCAGAGAAGAGCGTCAGTTTTGAATGCGAGTTTGAATGAGCGAAATCTGTACAGTGAAAGTGCTTTTTCAATTAGTTTTTTTTTTGTGGAGGTCAAGTTTGTTTTCATTCAACATGGAGCTAGGGCCGTTAGTGAATTGCTCACATAAACCTGTATGTCCTGGAAAAGTGCTAGATTTGTGTGGAATGAGGATTTACAATCAATTCTATCGGACTGTGAATCGCGGTGTTAGTAAATCTAGGTCTTTGAACTGTAAGTTGAAAAATATTATGTAAAATATATTGTTTTGAGTTATTGTTGTCAAGTTTCTTGTCATTTTTCTGTTCTCACACAGCACCAATACATTCATAAATATTTTATTCATGTTCTGTGATTCCTCCCGTTGTATTTGATACCTACTGTGCATGGTTTGTTTGCTCCGGGCTGCTGTAGGAATTGATTTATGTAATGAAGGTGTGATCAGCAATTGGGTCATGAAATGGGCCGTGTCCGGAGGTGACCAGCTATGGGAAATAGGTCAAGTAGGGAAAGAGTTAAATAAGGACTCTAGACAAATAAATAGATGTACACTCAATGGCAAAGAGCCTAGATAATGAAAATACTCTTATACTCTGCAGTTATTATATCACTTAGGGGAGGTGGGGACTGGTTATTCAACAAGTAACTTGGAATGAGTTGTTTTCTGTCATCAAACTCGAGATGTAGAGTTCCAGATTCAAACCCTAACAGGTCCAACATTTTGTCCTTGGAAAAGACAATTTATGCACATTTCCCAACTCGACTCAGGTTAATGGGTACTCGGCTATAGACAGTGAAGGTTTTTGTTTGATTGATTACAATTTGAGCCCCTGACAAGCAGTCACTTGAACACTTTCCAGAAAGCCGAGAACATATCGTCCCTGTAAGTCTCTAAACCCGTAAGTCCGCAGAGGCAAATTTTACAGGAGAGACAAAAAACTTAGTAAATTGAAGTGAAATCACAAATCGCGCATTTAGATCACGTGATTAAAAGTGTAACTTTCATTGGTTCCATGGATTTGATATTTATAGAGGAGGTGGGGGAAAACCCATTCTAGTTTAATAAAGCCAAAAACGTCATGACCCAATTTTCCGGGCTTACGCGTTTTAGAGATTTACAGGGACGATATGCAAGAATCTCTTCTGTCAGGGAAAAAACAGATTCCAAAGCGCTTAGAGCCTGTACTCCACAAGGATAAGTGCTATATAAATGCTCTCAACTATCATTACCGATTGGAGACTATACTGGGGAAGTAACAAATCTGGTTCTTATCCACTTTCTCCTGCGACTCCTGGATGAACCGAGCCTCCTGGCCAAAAGCTCGGATAGTTACTGCCCCTGTGATGGTCTCGCCAAAGTGAGAGTAGATTGGTGAGCGGCTGATTGATTCCAGTCGCTTCAGTTGTCGAGATGAGGCTACATAGAACCGCTGTGAAACATTGTATAAAATTATGAAAACTAAGCCATACTCACTATCTGTCTCCATAAAAATGCAAAATATGTCATCCAAACTTTTTTACAATATTTTTTTTTTCAATCAATTTACCCTACACATTTCTTAACTATATTTTTCCTTTTGTATATAAATTAGTTTAACCTTATTTTCTGTAGAAAATTCCTAACAGTAAAATTTCCTCTTTTAAAAAGTCCTAAACACTTAGAGCAGCTAATAAATGGACATTATCTTGTCCATAAACTCAAACAATGACACCATTAATTAGTGTAAAATAAATTAGCTCTAAGACTGTAATGCATCGACAATTGCTACCGACAATTTGATAATCCTTAATTAAATAACTCCACACATTAACAGATATCCAGAAAGATTGGATGAGACAAGTGATGCAAATTTCCACCACTTGAAGAGTTCTGTTTGATTGTGAAAGACTGTGCAGCTGCTGGTCCACATACTAAAGTGACTCTCCAGCAAACCAAGTCCAACCCACAACCTCCTAGTTAAGCAAGTTAGTTAGCAAAGCTGATGCAATGTAAACATAGATAAACGTGTACATTTGAATGTGAACAAGAATCTTGTGATTATAAAAATAATTTTTTTGTTGTCTTTTTTTAATTTCTAGAATAAAAAAAATTAGACGCGACACGATGAAATCAGGCTCTCGTCAAATTTTGAGCATATGGAGTTATTGGTATCACTGTGTAGATTAGTCATTTCCCTTTCTGTGTGTAAAAAAAGCTTTGTCCTACCCTAAGTAGAAGTCGAGATGTTGGCAATCAAAGTCGATGGGGGTAACCAGTTATTGCAGCTGAATTTAGTGAGAAAATGACCTATCACTTTCGTTAATCCTTCTTTATCGTTATTGGGCCATGCCACTAAATTACAGTTTTTGGGCTTTTACTCAATCTATTTCAGCAAATTTAACGCTGAAATATATTTTTAGATTGATATAGAAAGGTTCTGTGAAGAAAAAATAACAACATTCAAAATTCATTCACTGTTGAAAAACACGTGATTTCTTTGGTCACCTCAGTTTGACGAGTGCCTGATTTCATCGTGTCGCGTCTCAATGACTTTCCTATGATGACAGAACAGTCTGTCTGTGCAATATTTCGTGGTTTTCATCTATTCTGTCTCTATCTTTTTTCTTTTTAGAATCTGATTGTATCATTCAATGACTATGTGACAATCAAGAAATGATTTGATAGGACACATAGGGCAATTCCCATTTTTTTTGTGCTATATCAAATAGTAAAGAATAACTTTTAATGTTCTGAATGACTCCTCAACACAGCTTTGGAGAGTTCAGGAACAGTAACTGTAAAGCAGAATTTCAAAGCTTCAGCGTGGAAAGAAATCCAAATCAAAAGGCATATGCTAAAGTAAAAAAGGCTGGTTAGTAAAAGCTAGTGGAAGACCCACAACACATATAGGCACACACTTCAATATTTGCGCAGCCATGGTACATTTCCATCGTTCTTTTCAATGTATGTGCAACTGCCGCAGTCAGGGTGAGAATGAAATATGCAGGTCAAAGATATAAGCCAGGGAAACATGATCTCCTATGTACAGTGCGGTCCACTAAAAGTTAACTCACTTAAAGTAAACTCCTGCTTTAAGTCAATCCCTCTTGGCGTTCCTATTTCATTTCTTTTTTTCTATTTATCTTTGTACTGGTTAAAGTTAACCTAGTTTAAAGTCAACATCTTTTTTTTTTTTCAGTCTCGAGGGATTGACATGATCAGACTTGACTATGTCTCTAATACACTGCACAGCAAAAACTTTTCTTTACATCTTCAAATTTGATTCATGTTACACTTTTCCATTTAAGAAATTTCCTTACTTGAGAACAGTTCCGTCTTTCATGGGATCTGCCGAAATTATATACCCAAAAACCTCAAAAGACTTCACTGTTTACAACTATTGATACATGCAGATCACAAAAACAATGAGGAAAAAAATCAATATAACCCAATCACACTTTCATCGGGATGATAAAAATAGCAGTGTAAGGTCTCGCAATTCTGGAAATTTCTGGCAGCTGTTGAATGATTTCCAATGTACATGGATCAGATGTATCATGATAAAGATTTAAATGACAACATTTTACGATAGAAACAACCAATTAATGTGGTATGAATGAGAAATATTCAATATTGTAAGCGCTTACAATACGACTCATTTAAAATTTCCATCCTTCAGTATCAACACAGCTGCATACAAGAAATACAAAGAACGTACATTCTAATGAGAAAATCAGAACTCTCGTATATTTGATAGCACAACTAGGCCTATATGGATATCTTCAGAAAGAACAGGAAAGAAAAACAGAAAAAAAAACCCCAGAAATAAAGGAAATCATGATAAGAGTAGTTAGGCATCCCACTAACTTTTTTATTTTATTTTTTTTTCTTCCTATTTCAAGTTGGTGGTCTCCCTTGTGAACGAAATGGAGTGAAACAAACGGATGTGAGTTTCCATTTCAGATCTAAGGGACATTTCACTGCTGCCTCTCTTTATTCTATTAAGCCTATTGTATTTATGATCAATTCTTATCTCTGTCAATATTTGGAAATTGTGAGAGACAAATCGTGAACTCAGTTCTTACTCTATCTTCACTTTGGGCTATTTGGAGATCTATATGTCATATGAAAGAGGGATCGTCAATCTACCATATAATGTAATTATTTCACCGATCACTTGCCCGAACCGGTAGATTTTGAAAATCATTTTGTCCTATCTCCCTAGGTGCAAAAACAGTTGCTAAACATAAAACATCAAGTTTCTCAAAATGTGAAAAATGGAGATAGAGCAACAGAGAACTGAGCTCCCGAAATGTGGATCGATATTTCTGAATCACTATAATAATGCTTTTCTGACACTGGCTATAATTCAAGATGCCACTTCTATTTACAAACTATGTTTCGACGAGTGAATTTTTCTAATAGTTTGAGTAACAGTGACAGAAAATGAAGCGATATGAGCCACCCAAAATTTCAGGCTGTGAAAGTTGTGGATGACAAACAGCACAAACCAGGAATTTTTGAGATTCCGCTGTTTTGGTTGCACGTCTGTATCAGAAAAAGGATAATAGAAGTTACAAAACAGCGATCCGCAGAAGGCTGAAAGGCGATTTTGAAATGTAACATAACAGAAGGTGCCAGTATGAAGGCATTTTGACACCCACATAGAAACTCTTTCTTTGCCAGTCTAGTTACTTCCCTTTACTGACTAAACTTAGTGAAGATGGACCCAAACAGTTTTGCACTTTTGTATGAAAGGTAAACTATGAAAACTTCTCGAGAATTATTGGTGTGGGAAAAATGTTTTCACATATCGTAATAATTTTTTAAATTTTCATTAATTTACATATCCATGTAATTATCTCCTTTACATGACTTGTTAAACAAGCCATTTGTGTTTGACAAGGGAAGTAATTGGGCTGGTGAAAAATAGGCCCCCATTGAAATTACAAATAATTGCTTACTCTCTGCATATATGTGATGCATCAAGACGGTTCGGTCCACAAGGTACATTTTGGGCAAATTGAGTTATTGATACAGTGTGAAAGAGTGATCTCTCAGCTATCCTTTGACACCAGTTTCATTGCTCAATGACGTTATGTGACGGAGTTATGAGCATCTAAAGCTATTGCATGCGGTTGTTGAAAGAAATCAAAATTCTGAGAAATTCACTTTCAAAGTTTGCGTTATATCTCCTTAGCAATGGACCCTACATTTTTAAAAGTGATTTTTACCCAGTTTTTTAGTTTAATTCCATATTTTGATATGTTTACATGATGCAGTGATGCTTAAAGAATAGGTTGGCGCAAAAATCCAAAATTTGACCATTTGACCCTCCCCCTTGAGCTTTCTGCCCCATTTGCTCGAAACCGCCCGGTGTATCTTGTGGACCGAACCGTCCTGATGAGTCACATATATTGGCACTTAAAACAATTGCTATGATCAGATTGACATCATGCATGCCTTTGTCAGTTCAAGTCAATCTAAATCTAAAGGTTGGCCCACATGTTGAAGTGCTACGACAATATAAATGACAGTGATGACAAATGGGAAAGATATACATTTAATTTCCATACACTTGTCCAGTTCTGTATGTAACCTGTGAATTCTTCAATTTAAAGGCCCTGAAGCAAGCGAACTTCAACACATTTACTCAGTTAGGATTTTATAGTTGCGCAAACACTGAGCATGGCGTGTTCGACCATCAAGAAAACTGTCCACTGCCGACTGAGGTCTGGCTGCAAAGAAAGGAATCATCACTCAAACCACAAACAGATGAACAGTTGTTCAAAATTACACAAATGCATCAACTTTCAGCCATATTCAAATCTTGCTCTCAATTTTTACAAGCCAAAATTACATAGACTAATCCAACTATCCTCAGAATAATCTGGCATGTTATCTCAAATGGTTTTTAACCTAAATAAGAAAAATCTACAAAATCTGTAAAAACAATGAAAAGGCTGTGTTTCCAGTCACAACAACAAGTTGATGAAACAGTCTGTATTAACAACTGCTGGATTAATGGGGGGTTACATACGTACTGGTTTCACTTCAGTGAGCTGGTCCAAATATACAGAACCTTGGGATTTAAACACATACAGACAAATACCTATGTCTACAACTGATACAACTTATACAAACTCTAAACATTCCACATGATCTTTAAACTTGATTTCATTCCCACATAGGATATTGCCAGTCTATAAAACTGGCAGGGATTATTTCTTGGGATGACAAAAAAAATTACAAACAGCTGTAACATGCCAGAGATGTAAATCAATAGTTAATTATTCAACAGTCATAATTCCTCCACAAAATGACAATATTACGGGATAAAAGTTGATACTGCTCCTTTAACAGACATTCTAGCTGAGCAAGGGACAAGCAGCGATAAACATGATACAGGATGAGGTCGGCAGAGCTACCAGCTACCAATCACCAGCTATAAATCATTTGAATGTGGCTGAAAGCTGTGCAAATATGATCAATTAAACGAACGTCTAGAACACCAAAGGAGATGAAAACTGCTAAGTGAGCAAAATCAGTGATAAACCACAAGCGTCTCATAATCAGTCAAAATGAGTGATATGTCAATATCCCAACAAATTGAATTATTACTTCCATAAAAAAAACCTTAATCCATACAATTTCAAGTAGTGAAAAAAGCTTTGCGGCAGCCTAGACTGTAGCCAGAGATATTGCAAATTGAAGAGAAGGCGATGATCTCCTCAGCTCCAACTAAAATCAGGAGAAAAATTGATAAAAATGAATAGTTTAGCATGTAACTCAAAACAGTCACCCCAAAACATCCTGATATAGATCTACTTATAATCTGCCCATAAGAGCAAAATTTTTTTTTTACAATTTCTGCAAAATGAAAACATCGCTATTACATCAGCGACCTCACATTCACCTCCTGATTTCTCTGTTCGAGCCCAGTGGCTTACAACTCATTTTGACTGGTCGTGAGACAAATAGCTTTACAAAAACAAAACAAACAAACAAACAAAAATGAGAAAGATGAAAAACAAAAACATTATAAAGAATAACAAATGTGGAAGGCAGTATAGATTGTGGTATAATAAACTAGTGGCTCTCAGGAAATTTATCTTGTGGTGAAGAAGGTCAAGTTCAGGATTTTTGCAACTACGTCAAAACTTGCAGTCAATGAAGGTTTTCACTCGTGTCTCACAGGACACTGAGATTATGACTGAAAGTGCCTGACAAGCTAAGGAAATTCAGATTAGGTTCCCAGACAGTTTGTCGATCTCTCTTTCAATTTCAAGAGAGCCTGCTCAAGGATTATTGCACAAATGTACACAATTTTGTTTTTGAAAAAAAAAATGTCCGATTACCTAATGTTTATCATTGCAACCCAATGTTATCTTTGCAATCCAATTTCTCAAGAGTTAAGTCCTTCAGCACAAGATGAATTTGGTAACAGCCACAAAAAGCCTATATCTATCTGCATCAAAAGGCTTGTTGTTCAATCAATTACAGAAAGTATGGTAAATTTTCAAAAACCACCACTGTTGCAATAAATTTCTTATATCATATTCTCTGTTTTTAAACCATCTGCAGAGCCAAGTGATGCTTTACTCAAAGATCTAATTTAACACAACATCGGTGGTCTTTTTCCGCAGATATGGTAATATTTCTAGTACAGTGGTGAAAAGCTACACATTCAACGATTTTCTCAAGTCTACAAATCAAAACATAAAAAATCACAAAAAAAACAAAACCAGGACAAAATGCTTTAATGCTTCAGTATCTACAGGGATGGAACGCTGGCTCTAATTTCTGCCAGCTGTTTCTCCACAATACAAATAAGAAATTACTTGAGGATGAGACTTGCGTTTCAATGGCATCATCATTCTTGTGTTTCGTCCCAAATTTTTCTTCAATAAAAGAAGTTCACTGGGAAAATTTTAGGTGTTCGACATAGGTTTGGGTTACAGTTTTAACGGCACATCAGCATGATAATGGCTATATTGTGCCTAACAGGGTGGATATATTTAGATGTTCTACATAAAGGGCCACGAAATATCAAACTTATACAGTCTTAAACAGCCAAAAGTGAACATCTCATTCAGTTACCATAACTAAATATTAGATAATGCCTATGCAACTGTGCAATGATGAGAGCCATCTGTCTCAAAAAAGTCTAAGCATTAAAGCATCGTATCCTCTCAGAGAACTGAAGCAAATCTATCACATTAGAGAAACTTTTCACAAAGCTTATAAAATGTGTCAAATAATGAGATTAACAATCCCACACCAATAAACAGCGGTGCATTTCTAACAATATGGTGCCAACAAACTTGGTGCCATCGATTAAAGGAGTACTGGGAATTGTCGGTATCGTCTTTCCCAACAGAAATTTGTTGAACTAGAAACTCAAGTCCTGTGATAATTTTGAAAGGTTCATATCTGATGAACAAAACATCATTTGTTTCACGCCCAGGTGAGCAGAACCAGGCCATCAAACAGGTTTCGTTAAGAAAATTGGATTTTACCGATCTTGAAATCACTAGAGCTACAGATGAACATCAATATTTTGGCCCACAGGCTACTAAACATTTTTTCACTAAAATAAGGTACGCTCTATTCTTTTTCCACCGATACCAATGACTCTGAACTTAACTCTTAATCTTCTTTTCCTAAAGATTTCGATCACCGGTGATCAATGGATCTACACGTCAAAATTTTAATGAAAAAAGGCCATGAAACTTATATGTATTAAAAGGTGAAGCTTTTTTCTCACGAAAAACAGCAAAAACATCATGAAACTAAGGATTATACGTGAATAAGAAAAGAGAGAAGTTGACGATCGCTTTCACTTCCGGCTTCCAGCGCCATCTTTTTTATTTTACGTTCTGCTGAACAACTGTCACTGTCAACAATATTATCATAAAATGGCCTCACCCAACTATTCCGACGATGAAATTGACTATGAATCCAGCGAGGATGAAGTCTGGGATAGTTGGGTGAGGCCACTTTATGATAATATTGTTGACAATGACGGTTGCTCAGCAGAACGTAAAATCAAAGATGGTGCTGGAAGCTGGAAGCAAAAAGACGAAAGCGATCGTCAACTTCTCTCTTTTCTTATTCACGTATAATCTTTCGTTTCATGATGTTCTTGCTGTTTTTCGTGAGAAAAAAGCTTCACCTTTTAATACATATAGCTTTCATGGCCTTTTGAATAGGTTTTCATTAAAATTTTGACGTGTAAATCCATCAGTCAATCAACTTGTCATCAGTGTATCAAGATTGTACTTTGCTTGATATCCTAGATGGTCAGGCCTTGATGTGAAGCTTGTCTCTTTTCAAATGATGAAAACCCAGAGCTGAACATTTTCATGACGCAACCCTTGAAAACACAGGTCACCGCAGTGCTTTGGTCCTATTCTCACTTACTGACAGACTGGCTCTCCTGAGGGTTTATTTCGTTAATGTTTAAGTTTGTTGGCACTCTCAAAGGTATAAATACAATGGGGATTGCTTTTTCACAAATCTCACGTACTCCTTTATGCCAGATACAATGGCTTTTTTAATAAGCATCGCGAACAAAGAGGTTTTTCCATGAAATGCACACTGTGAAAAATTCTGAAAAATTTATGATAATGAATGAAGATGACACTAACATTTCCAGTAAAAAAAAAAAAGAAGAAGAAAAGCGGCCTTTATCATTATGCTTGTTCAACTGCTATTGTATATGGCAAAAGAGAGTAACTAATGAAGAAACAATCCCCGTATGATGTCAGTGTGAAGAGAGTTAAAAGTATGGAAGTTGGTAGTAGACAGTTATCTTCCTGTTCCTCGGATGTACCTGAACAAAATAGTACAAGACAGCCATGGGGAAGATGACCGACAGGAACATCGGAGTGGACATGGAGACCACAACCAGAGTGGACGACGCACTTAGCATGCAGCCCAGACACATCATGATGACCAAAGGAATAACATTGTCCAGCGTGTCGACATCTTTGCCGAAGCGGTTGATGATGCGGCCCAGTGGAGTCGTGTCAAAGAAACTGACTGGCTGGCGTACGATACACAGCAACAGTTGCGTGTGCAGCAAGCTCGACGCTAGGGCACCGCCATGCGCTCGCACCAGTTGGGTCAGCAATACAAAAACTCCTAGAAATAAATGGTTGCTGATTAGCAGGTCGGTTTTCTGGATTATTAACCCGGGTATCAGAGCATGTCAAGAAGAGGAAGAAATGGATGGACAATATCAAAGAACCAGTTTTGCCACAATCCAAATCCAGAACCAAGATCAGCACATGTTGTTGTTGTTGTTATGTTGGGGTTGAACGGCACATCAGCACGGTCACGGCTATATTGTGCCAAACATGATAAGCTACAGTTATACATCAAGAAGAGAGGAAAGAGAGCGGGACAGAAGACAAGAGCAAGGAGAGAGCATTCCAAGCATCCATACTGGTGTCTTGGTATGGAAGACAAAGGGATCATTGCTCAAAAAACAAACAAAAACTGGGGACAAAGAGGATTAGCCAGTTTAGTCAGTAAGTGAGTTGAGTTCTGCTAATTTCCATCAGGCTATGCTTTGCATAACAGACAGATGGTCCGATTTCATCTGAGGACTATAGTCATGGTTACAGGAGACAACAGCAAAGCCTCACTGCCCTTCAACTATGGCATATGTCATTTTTGAAATGCTGAGATATGCTGCTTAGGGCACAAATCATTTGGTGACTCAATTCTGCCATTGTGACTGTGTTGACCTTTAATCCCTTCACTGCTCTACTGGCGTACAACATATGTTCGAATATGACTGGGGTCAGATGCTCTGTTGACCATTAAACACGATTTTATGGTGACATACACTGTACATCAACAGCGCATCTGACCCCAGTCATTTTATCACATATGTCTCGCGGCCGGTCGAAATGAGACGTAAGTCGCTGGGCTAGAACCAAGAAATCGGTTTTTGAATGTGATGACGGGAGCCAGATATTGATTTTTTTTTTATTCCAGAAATCGAAAGTGCATTCATTTCTGAATAAGACAATATCGGTTTCATCCTCGATTTATAAATATTCCTTCATTAAAATTGGGTTTTTGTGAGGTAGGTATGTAGATTTATGAGTTCAGCAGTTCATTTAAACTCGATTTTCTCGGAATTTCGGTCATTGCTGGGGGTCCCCCTTTGTCTCTTTAAACTGCAATATCT
>JBCEWB010063168.1:0-13588 GCA_039654565.1 Peronia peronii
CTGTCTGTCTGTCTGTCTGTCTGTCTGTCTGTCTGTCTATCTATCTATCTATCTATCTATCTATCTATCTATCTATCACGACACCTCTCGGTGTGTGCTTGCGTGACACTTGTGTCCAATATGCCCATTACCCTCTAATTGTGTGAGCAGTCACATATTCCATTCAGTACTCACAATCCTTATTCTCTCCTGGTGGTCCGTAATCAATTTTCCATACTATCTCCCAGTACAAAGCCCTCGCTGAAACGAAGTGCAAGATGGTGTTTGAAAACACACCTTTTCGCATTTTGTTTCAGCGAGAGGTTTCTTGGGAGTGATCCAGCTTTTAGTTCTTTGGAGTCTATGAAGATGTAGATTTACAGCCTTGCATTTTGTGCAGCGTTAGAGCAGTTTTGGCTTTGTGACACTTTTATCTCGTCTTTTTGGATATTACGTCTATGTATCTGTCTCTTCTGGGTTTTTTTTTGTCTGTCTGTCTGTCTGTCTGTCTCTCATCAACTCTATCCCTCTGTCTGGCTGTCTGTTTGTCCGTCTGTTTCTCTCTCTATCTCACCTCGTCTATCCCTCTGTCTGTCTGTCTGTCCGTCTGTCTCTCTGTCTATCTCACCTCGTCTGTCCCTCTGTCTGTCTGTCTATCTCACCTCAAGTCTATCCCTCTGTCTGGCTGTCTGTCTGTCTGCCTGTCTGTCTTTCTGTCTGTCTATCTCACCTCAAGTCTATCCCTCTGTCTGACTGACTGACTGGCTATCCGTTTGTCGACCTGTAATCATAAACAATATCTGAAGCATTTGGCCTTTCTTTTATACTTCTCCTCCTCCCCACTCTTTCTCTGTCGCTGTATCACACAATTTCTACTAGCCAAGATCTATCACGGGTCATGGCATATGTTGCCAATATTGTAATACAATTAATTTGTTTTTTCATGTGTTGAAAGTCGCAACATCGTAAAGATAAATGAGTCTATGCAGACATAAGAGTGTACACTGCCAACATGGATATAAAAATGTTAATAGATTATGCTCACAGATTTACCTGTGCTTTCTCCAGGCAATAATATAATGTAAACCTTGAAATCTCGCCATAGTAAACTGGCTTTAACAGTGTCTGATTTCTTCATTTTAATATAAGTTAACAAGAACGAATGACGTCATAATTTAATATGGCTGACTGATATATCACTTCTTTATTTTAACATTACAACAGTACTGTTGGTAGCCTTTTTATTGTGGTTGTGTGTATGTGCAAGCGGATGATATTCAACTGAATGTATGGTTAATATTTAACATTATGCTTAATTTTTTAACGATTTATTTACATAATATAATTTTGAATAAAAAAAAAAATCAATTTTTGTGGAAAAATCTTATCCCACTGCTAACGAGTTATCTTTATTTTCATCAAAACCCGTCATATTTCCCAAATTCGGTTTATCTGTCAAGTGATGTGAATAATAGATCTGTACTCATGCATATGTTTCCTTGAGTTCTACGATAGAGGTGTCATAAGCATCATGCACCTCTATGCATTTCTTTGCTCGTATATTTACTCGTATGTTAAACAGGATATTGTCCGTCCATTGGAAGGGATAGAAATCCCTCACCTCCGCCTTCTCATTCACCTATCTCCTAGTCCAGTGAACTGCTATGCTGGGACGCCACAGTCGACCTGATAAACAGCTCCCTTTGTTCTCGACCATCCTCATGGTGTCCTCCAGCTTCACATCAGCTGTTCAGTTCAAGAGAGTGTCCGCTTGTCTTTTTTTTTTTTTCTTTCCTCTTCTTCCCCCCCCCCCCCCCCCTTACCATCCTTATGCTGTTCCCTTCAGGAGAATGAGTATCTTGGCAAGCGCCAAAGATATTGACTCGGTACCTTTTCAGTTTGCGCTGTTTTACAATGGTCAGTAGGTTTTTGTACACTCGATGATTTGCCAAAGTCTGTTTTGCACTTTGTCATTGGAAAATGATGTTGTCTCTTTAGGAAATGCCCAGGAGCTTTCTAAAGCACCTCCAACATGCAAGTCTTGTCTTGCCGCCAAAGCACAACGAAACGCGTTGTTAATGACATGAATTTTTTTTTTCCAAGATAGAGTTTCCACTGCTCATCAGTATAATGTAACTTGTCTGATTTCATTTCATTTTTCTCCTATTCTAAGATCTCTTTGAATCATTGATGGTCATAGCTTCCATTTTTCCACCGTGCTAGGCACAATGTAGCCGTTATCGTGCTGATGTGCCGTTAAACCCCAACACAACACACAACACATAATCTCCATTTGGGCAAGGGATGATGTCCTCTTGCTCATGCGATAGTTACTCAAAGTCATTTTTGGCGAAATTGAGTTCAGCCCAAACCCGAATACTTTTGAATCTTTTACTGCGTTGCTCATAAAACATTGTTTCCAATTTTAGATTTCAATAAAAGCTCTCACCGTTTGAAATAAAATATATATGCTATATGGTGAAATGAAACGTGTTTTTTTTTCATTTGTTTAAAATGTCTAAAAATGACATAAGCAATAATTATTGTCTTACAATCGTAATGTGCCCTGTTGGTTAGATTTAGATTGTCTCATTTCATCTCTTCCTATCCTATCACCACTCTCAGCGCCTCTTAAATCATCAATAGCTCTTCCATCCTTCAGGCAAGGGATCTTATCCAGTGCCTGACAACTAGAGAGTGTAACCTGATCAGAGTTTATGATAAAACTGGTGGCCATGATAAATATTAGGTAGGTTATGTGATATCGACAGCTAAATTTTACTTAATTGATGGTTATTGCGTTCGCTTTCTGTCTCTCTAGCTCTCTCGTAGTTTTACTTTTAGTTTCCTTTTATCTCGTGTCATGACTTTTCTCTCACTCTTTCCCTCACTCTCATTTCTCGTTGTTTTATTAATTTATTAATGTTTGTCCTTCATCTCTTCTTTCTTCCATCTGTCTTTATCTTCCTCTGTTCTTTCCTTGTCTTTACATTTTTTAACCATCATCAATTATGATGTTTTATTTTCTTTCAACCTCATTGTTGTCTATTTCTTCCTCACGTTATTTTTTCGCCCTCTACGCCTGTCTCATTCTTTCTGTTCTCATCTTCATCTTTGAGTTCGCCGCTCTGTTTTTCTTTCATTGACTGTCCTATAAACTCTTTTCTGACATTGCTTCTTTCATTTTTGTTTTCTCTCTCGCTCTCTCTCTTAACTTGTACCGTCTATTCTGTTTCATTTTCCTAGATATGTCCCAAAAATTTCACCCTCATTATTTTAAAAGAAACTTCAAAGAAAAAATCAATTTCCAGTCACGAGAAGAAAAGAATGAATATAAAATATCCTGTTATTGTTATTATTATTATTATTATGACTGTTATTATGATTATTATTGCATCAGATTCTTGGTGAGTGAATAATCTGAATATTTAATTTAATTTAATGTATTTGTTGTTGTTTACCATTATGTTTGCCTTTCCCTGTGCTCTCTCCCTTTCTCTGTCTCTCTCCCTTTCTCACTCCTCTCTGTCTCTCATACTTTCCATCACTCTCTCTCTCTGTCTCTCTCCAACTATGGACGATTTTGAAGTGATTAAATGACCTGTTCACACTATGATCATCTTATGGGCACTGACATCTCTGAGGTATACGTTGATACCTTATTATCAAATACATTCCGATATGCCCTGGAAAAAACAACAAAACAAAACACAACACAAAACTAAACCCATGCAAACAGAAATCAACCGAGACTCACAGAAAACAAGTGTTTTTCGTCATGCCATACTGAACTAACGGAACCAAAATCTGAAATTCGTGCGCATTTTTGACTGATATGAGATTTTTAGTTGCATTTGATTTCCCAGAAAATTACACGCGTTGCGATTCTCTAACATTTCGCATCATAATTAAACAATAAACTACAAAAGTGTTTTTTTTTCTTTGTTTGTTTGTTTGTTTTAATTGGGTTTGGGGTTTTAGCGAACTACTTTCAGATTTTTAATACTCTCCCCCATTATTTGAGTTAGCTATGAGCTGTTTTTTGGTTAATCACAGTTCTAGTGCGCTTCTCTCAGATTACTAATAGTTTCCCCAAATATCCTTTGAGCAATTACTTGTCTCCCCCCCCCCCCCTCACCCCCTTCCCTAAAAAAAGCACGTTTCTTACAGAATTTCCGTTTTTGATCATTTTCATCTCCGTCACGAGACTCATTGTAAAAACTTTTTTTTTTCAAAATCTGTGGTCAATTAACTATTATTTATTTATTTAATATTTTGTTTATTTAATTTTATTATATATTTTTTTATTTTATCTTTTTTAATTTTATAATGTTTTGTTTTATTGTATTATATTTATATATTATTATTATTATTATTATTGTTTAATTATTATTTTAATGGTGGGGTTCTTTTTTCGCTTCATTCAGATGCTGCTTTCATTCACATCCTCTTATCCAAATCCGTGTATGTGTGTGAGCGTGTTTGTGCGTGTGTGTGGATATGTGTGTTTGTATGTGTTTGACATATGATTATGATTGGAAGCAGAAGCGGATTTTCTTGGCTCCAGATATGAACCAGGTGCCGGTTGTGCGACAGACTGATCGATAGAGAAACCTCTTAGGTGTCGGCTGTGATTGCGAAAAAACCCCAGTGATTGGCAGCTGTGGTCACGTGATTATGTCATACAGGCCCGCCCTGGTGTGAGTGAGGTCGGGGAGGGAGGGAGATAGGGGAGGGAACGGCATGGTCGAGCGGTAAAACGCTTGCCTTTTGATGGCGCAGAGGTTGCGATCAGAACCCCCAGTTTTAAAAAAACCGATTTGGTATTTTTAGCCTTGACCGTTCTTTTGGGAAGTCTGGCACCTGGCCTACTCAGGTGACTCCAAGAAGAACACCCCTCCCCTCTCTTTCATCGCCCTCCCCCCTTTCATTCCCCAAAGAATAATATTAATATAAATCAAGCCTCGACCTGATTTTACACACATTGCACTGATAAGCCGATTCACGAAGAAACTGAAGACCGCGCAAAATTTTCAAGATTTGTTCTCGTACCAGTAACAGAGAGAATATGCAGTGATCAGGCTTATAATAATAATATGTCTGTTTCTCTTCATCTTTTCCAACTCATACACTCTCATAAGGCCATTCTGTTCGTCCATTGTGGTGTTGCTGGCCTAGTGGTTGGGCCGTCGGACTTGAAATAAACATTCTCAAGTTCAAATTTTGATCTTGGGAAAGACAAGTTACTCATATTTCTCTCCCCCCCCCCCCCCCCCCCCCCCCCCCCACTGGGGGTGGGGTATATAAATAAGTTCTTTGCTCCCACCTGTCAAGGATGACATTCCAGGGGTGA
This sequence comes from Peronia peronii, assembly GCA_039654565.1. Taxonomy (NCBI): domain Eukaryota; kingdom Metazoa; phylum Mollusca; class Gastropoda; order Systellommatophora; family Onchidiidae; genus Peronia; species Peronia peronii. The sequence goes on from JBCEWB010063168.1 coordinate 5,333, forward strand.
CATCTCTTCGCTCTCTTCTTACTCCTGTCTTCTGTCTCGCTTTCTTTCCTCTCTTCTTCTTGACGCTTGGCACGATATAGCCGTGATCGTGTGCCGTTAAACCCCAACACAAACTCACATTTTTTGACTTAACCCAAGTTAAAATGGGCACCCGACTATAGACAGTGATTGATACTGATTGTTAAACTGATCAGGATTTGAACACCTAACAGACACCGCCCGTATACCTCCCCTGAAGCTGATGACATCTAATCTGTGAATATCTTCAATAGGTCTGGCGAGGTAATAATAGATTGTAAAGCGTCTATACGGGGAGAAGCGCTAAAAATGGTCTGTCATTATTATAGAACACCTGTTCCCCTCTTCTCCCCCCCCCCCCCGCCCTTTCTTCCCATGCTCCACCCCCCCCCCCCCCATCCCTTTCCCTTTTCATATATATCCAAATGTACAAGATACTATTGAACATGGTGAAATACTCGTGAAAACAGCCACAGGTAAACACAAAGAAAAGAAGGTATCTGAATGCCACGTTTTTTTTGCATCGTGCAGTGTTATAATCTTACATTTCCAGTAGTCCTCAGCCAAACACTTCACGCTGTAGAGGGAATAGATCTCACAGACAGATGAACAATAGATTACATAGTCTGACGGTGTTCCCACTACGGCCTCCCTGCAGGTTATAGATGGCTACAGCCGTCTGCATTGGACAAAAGACAGTCACAGTGTTTGAAGTAGCAGTTCGATAGTTGCGGTTTTTGGATGTTAATGAGGAATCCAGTACTCATCTCTGGCGGCCCCCGGCGGAGGCCTGGGATATATAAGTAGGTTCTTTGTTCCCACCTGCAGGCGGCGAAAGCCCGCCATCGATGGGATGTCTCCTATGGAATGCCATCCTCGACGTTCTAGGGGTGACAGCTCGTCTCTTTCTCCTTGCTCCTGTCTTCTGTCCCGCTCTCTTTCCTCTCTTCCTCTTGACGTGTAGACGTATCTTACCATGTTTGGCACAATATAGCCGTGATCGTGCTGAGGTGCCGTTAAACCCAACACAAACAAACAAACTCATCTGACGGGGCCAACCCCCTTCCCCTCCCCCTCCCCTCGCCCCCCCCCCCCCCACACACACATCCTCCTTATCTTTAGATACCCCACTTTGCTTTCCCCCATAGATTTTGTTGTAGCGGTTGTTGTTGTTGTTGTTTTTTGTTCGGGATGTGAAACAACAGTATTGTGTGATTTTACTTATGGCGTTATCCACCAGTCCCTCAGTTCATGCCTTTATTCGTCATTCCATTCACCCAGTCTGCCTTCCCCCACCTCCCTCACCCCCTGCACACATACACACACATGCACACACATTAATCTCGCCAGTCAGAGCAGTTCGTTCCTCATGAACCTCTTGTCCCATCACCCCTTCATTTACTCACCTTTCATTTATTCATCCATCTATCCGTGAGCCTTTCCATTCGACTATCTGTCTAAGTGCCTGTGGACGTCCATCCCAGCCTCCATTCATCTGCTTTGTCCTTTTCATCTCACACATTTAACACAAGCATTGCACACAGAAGCGTCCAGGCAGAAAATAGAACACACTTTAGACCACCACTGTCATTCCCGAGTGACAGTTTTTACCACGACAGGTAGCTAAGTACCGACATAAACCAACACATTCGGAATGTATGTGAAAGTACTTTGGTTTGGTGTAGGTATGAAAACAAACATGCGTACCCTCAAGAGTGCTCAAGATTGGCAGATGGCTCCGGCATGTTGCAGAGTTGTTAGAGCTCGTATGGAAGTTTCGATATGAATCTTGTCATCCCTTGAATATCTTCTATCGGATATCATTGACAAAAAGCTCTCTATCTATCCAGAGACGGAGGCGTTATTACTGTGAAATTAATGAGAACTTTTTGTGGTTGTGTCCGTCCTCATATGCGCATAATTTTATACTAGTACACCACACAAACTCTCTATCTCCCGCGGGATCTTAGATATATAAATAGATCCTTTGCCCCCACCTGCAGGCGGTGAAAGCCCGCCATCGGTGGGATGTCTTCTATGGAATGCCATCCTCGACGTTCCAGGGGTGACATCTCATCTCTCTCTCTCTCTCTCTTTCCTCACTTCTGTCTTCTGTCCCGCTCTCTTTCCTTCTCTTTTTTTCTTAACGTGTAAATGTTTCTTACGGTGCTTGACACAATATAGACGTGCTGATGTGTCATTAAACCCAGCACAAACACAAACCAAACCATCCTCCCTTTACACCATTCCCTACAGAGTGCAACATGTGAATGTTGGGAAATATGCATTAAAACAAGTAAACAGAACTTATGTTAATGAGGCGTTTATGTCCCACAGTGTTACAATCTTCCGCCACAGTTGTTATCCACAGCCAGACACTTCCCCCGCGGGGGCCCGGGGTTTATAAGTAGGTGGGATGTCTCCCATGGAGTGCTGAGATAACCATCACGACAGGAGGTTGAAAAGCTCAAGATGACCGTAACCGTAACCCATGGAGTGCCATCCTCGACGTTCTAGGGGAGTTATCTCTTCTCCTTCTCCTTGCCGCTGTCTTCTGTCCCGCTTTCTTTCCTCTCTTTTTCTTGACGTGTTAACGTATCTAACCGTGTTTGACACAATATAGCCGCAATCGTGCTGATGTGTCGTTAAACCCCAACATAGACAACAAACAAACAAACAGGCAGACACTTGACGCTGAGACAGTTCGCAGAAACTTGCCAGAAAAACAAGTTACTGGTCTGACAGTTGCAGCTTTAGAATCAGTTAATGAGCAATTCAGACTTCGTCTCTGTTGGTGCCAAGTGTTCTTTCATATCCTACAGATATGCCCCGCTACCAGTTATTTTTGTTCTCTGGATTTGATTAGTACCAAGTTATCAGAATCTGTTTATATCTATGCCAAATATGCGTTCATTTATCTGTCGGTCCATCCATCCGATCGTCCGTTCATTCATTCATCAGCCACTTCCTCCCTCCCTTCCTTCCTTCCTTCGTTCCTCCTTCCCTCCCTTCGTCCATCCATCTACCAAGTCCGTCCATTCACCCATCCATCCATCCATTCACCCACCCATCCATCCATCCGTCCATCCACCCATCCGTCCATCCACCCATCCACCTACCCGCCTATCTATCGGTCTATTTGTTTTACATCGTTCTTGTCTGCCAGTCTGTCCATCTCTCTGTCACAGCGACTGTCTTGTTTTCATTGAGCTGAACAGTAAAGACAGAACCTCGCCATTCACATGTTTTTCTCACTTTGGCCCCACTGCTGACTCTGTGAGCACTACAGACCGCCTGCTCCAGTGGGCAGTAGCTTCTATCACGCTGGCGTCCTAATTTTTCGCCTGAATGCACCAGCAATCACTTAGGCGTTGCTCAAAGGAGTCAAAAGGTAATATCTATGGGCGAAAGAGAATGAGGTAGTCTCTATGGAGGAAACCTGGGAGTGAACGAAGGTAACAGACGATCATTAATGGAGAATGCAGATGTTAAGTGACGCCAGCAATTCCATCATAAATATCCTATGCTGCTCACCATTTGACAAAGAAGAAAGACAAGAAGGTGGTCTTGTGTTGACCCTGAGAATTCGTCTGTAAATAGTTTATGAGAAGAAAGATACAAAACGGTCTTGTTGACCCTGACAGTTCGTCCGTAAACGGTTAATGCTATTGGCTCTTTGAAGGAGATGAAAGAGGGAGGGGGGGGGGGGTCTTGCTGCATGCATGGAGGAGAGCATATTGGCGTAGTCAGATACAAAGTATGATATGTATCAGGAGGCTTGTGTTTGTCATGGACAGCTGCGGCGGTCAGTCATAGACGGTGGAGTAGTAATTCTTGATGATGATGATGATGATGATGATGATGATGATGATGAGAGAGTCGTATTTGCTTTGAAGAAGGTACGGATTTCGGGTGGTGGAATATTCGGAAACAACCTGTCTTTGTCAAAGACATTGAAATAATTTCTGCCCACGCATGTAGATGGTTTCTCTTTTAAGTCATTAGACAGATAGCAGACAGGCGGACTGACAGGCGGCCAAACAGACAGACAGACACACACACACAGACCACAGACTGATGGACAGACTGCCAGACAGACAAATAAACGAACGCAGAGATAGGCAGACAAAAGGACAGACATACAGATGGGCGGAAGGACGAAGGACAGACGAACGGATAAATAGACAGACATGAGAGGGAAGGGGGGACATAGACAGAGAAGAGGAATGAAGGAAAGGGGGACAGATGGGTGAAATGTTGACAGAAAAGCTTGTCTATTAGCTCTCCTTTTTACGTTACAGACTGCTACCTCTCATTCTATATACCGAGAGGGAATTTAGAGAAGAACGCAGAAATCTTGGCAGTGAAAGGTTTCACGGAACCACTGAATAAAAGAAGAAATTCTTCTCACCTTTCAGGAAGCAGACATGTTTTTGTCCACATTTTTGTTCCACCCATAAACTAGTGGTAGGTTGTAAAGAACTCTCAATAGTGAGCTCTGAGTCTGTCAGAAACATTATTTATTTGTTTGTTTATTTGCCTTGAGAATGGGATAGAAATTTTCCGATGTCTGTCAGTGAGTGAGTGAGGGAGTGAGTGAGTGAGGGAGTGAGTGATTGATTGAGTGAGTGAGTTAGTGAGTGAGTGGGTGTGTGAGTGAGTAAGTGAGTGAGTGAGTGGGTGATTAAGTGAGTGATTGAGTGAGTGAGTAAGAGTGAAAGAGAGTGATTGAGTGAGTGAGTGAGTGAGTGAGTGAATGAGTGAGTGAGTAAGTGAATGGGTGAGTGAGTGAGTCAGTGAGTGAGTGAATGAATGAGTGAGTAAGGGTGAATCACTGAATGAGTGAGAGAGTGAGTGAGTAAGAGTGAGTGAATAGGTGGGTGAGTAACTGAATGAGTGAGTCAGAATGAGTGAGCGAGTGAGTGAGTGAGTGAATGAGTGAATGGGTGAGTCAGTGAGTGAATGAGTGAGTGTGTGAGTGAGTAAGTGATGAGTGAGGGAGCGAATGAATGAGTGAGTAAGTGAATGAGTGAGGGGTTAATGGGTGAGTGAATCTGCTCTCTCGCCACGCAGACTGGAAGTAGAACACACACGCCATGATCACTGATGTCATTACCCGGCGAACAGTATCAGTACTCACAATCTGGGGAGTCAGACCGTCTAGCTGCAGTCTTAGGTCGTAAACCTCGGCACCAAATTTCCACCTGTTTGTCGTTACGTAAACAGAAGGTGAAACCTACAACCTTGGCCTTTGGAACGTGAACACAGGTTTTAACTTTCAGAAATATCGCGAAATCCTGATCTTTTTAGTTCAGGTTACCACAATTCCTTTGAGAAGTAACTTTGGCTCACGTTTTTCTTTCTTTCTTTCTTTCTTTCTTTCTTTCTTTCTTTCTTTCTTTCTTTCTTTCTTCCTTCCTTTCTTTCTTTCTTCCTTTCTTTCTTTCATTCTTTCTTTCTTTCTCTTTCTATCTTTTTTCTTTCTTTCCCTGTTTTCCTTTCTTTCTTTCTGTTTATGTCTATCTGTCTTTCTGTCTTTCATTCTTTCCTTCTTTCTGGATTTCTTTTTCTTTTCCGAATTCTTTCTTTCTTTTTCTTTCTTTCTTTCTGTTTGTGTCTGTCTGCTTTCTGTCTGTCTTTTATTCTTTCTTTCTTTCTTTTTCCTTTTTTCCTACATTCTTTCTTTCTGTCTTACTTTCTTTCTGTCTTTTTTTCTCTTTCTTCTTTCTCATTTTTTCTTTTTGATTCTCTTTTCCCGGCGTGCATTTCGTCGATACCGTTGATTTTCAATCTTTCTGTCCGATTTTCAGCTTAATCGATAGCAAAATGGATAGAACCATTCACAGCATGAGCAGTGACTGTCATGGGGGAGCTATAAACGTGTGGAACTCTGTCACTGAGATATGTTTGTGGAATTCAGAAAAATGCTGTCGTTAATAGCACTCGATCTTCTGTCAATGATAATGAATTACGAAGTGTTAGGAAAGAGATGCTGACAGAGGGTGCTGTTTTCTAGTATCATTACTTTAAAGTTCAGGTTATTTTGTGAATAGAGTACAAAAAAGTCATGTCCCAGAAATAGATATATGAGACAGAAGTAATTAAGATTTTTGTCGTCGGATAATTGAATATGTTGATTCTAGTCTGAAATTTCTCTCGGGCTGACAGATTTAAAGTACGGATAATTGGAATTTTTGTCGTGATTTCAGCTCTTTCAGAGTAATGGAAGTTTGTCATGGGGTAATTTGTTCGAACTAATCAAAATTTTGCCACGAGATATTCCTGTTCATTTTACCGAGAGCTCTTCTCCTACTGACATTAAATTGGTTCAGAAAGTTGAGATATAAAATTTAGATCATTAAAATGATCTTAACTGGTGGAAGGTCAACAATTTAATTGTTATTGTTCTTGTTATGGCAGCTGTTATTGATGTTGTTATCATTATTGCTTTTTAAGACATTTCTACAAAATGATTCTGTATTAAACATTTGGGTTCATCCTTCTCAGCATCAAACAAAAACGCAGCATTTTTATTTAATTAACTGATATAACACTAAAATTAAATTTGTAAGATGTTCAAATTCTTATCAATCTAGCAATATCAAAGAGGCTTTTAAAGTCCTGTTACCATTCAAAGCCCTAGTATCGTAATTATGACATGCATTCTAATACAGGTTAAATGGGGAAGAAGCCCAGTTCACGAATTTTGAGCAGACAAAGTTTGCCTTTTCCAAAGACAACGTAGTTCAATGCAAGACAGGAAAAGATCAGCCAATCTATCTCATGAAAGCTTTTTGATTGTTAAGTCATGATTGTCATTTCGATATGTTGTTGTTATTGTTATAAGATCGTTGTATTGTTATTATTATTATTACCATCATCTAATTGTTCATGTTATTATTTTACAAAAAATGTCTTAAAGTTAAGACGACTGTCCACCGGTAACTAATCAAAAAAAAAAAAAAAAACCAGTATGAAGAGTTTGATATTGAATTACATGTAATAAGGTAAAGTGCTGTCGCTGGCCAAATTTGGAGCCCGTTTGGCTCTTCGTCGGGGAAATAATTGTTATTCCATATCTCATAATTCAAGACGGACTGTCTACTGGCACCTGGCCAATTACACCAAAATAAACAACAATAATTATGTAGACCTCAATATGGTAACAATGAGATAAGCTGATGTCATTGGCCAAATTTTCGAGCCTTGTTGGGCTCTTGCTTCTATTGTTATCACCATGATTATTACGATTATTATGTTTATTATGATTATTATTGTTATTATTATTACTATTGTTGTTATTATTATGTTCATCATTATTAGTATTATGATTATTATGATCAGTATTACTGTTATTGTTATTATTATGATTGTCATTATCGGTATTATTATTATTATTATTACTATTATTAGCATTATGACCTTTTCAGAAATTTGCTAACTTCATTTCTGCCCTTCAACTTTGGATGTTTTCCAACATTGTGATTTGTAAAAGACAAAAAGGAATATTCAAGTCTATAATCATCAGCGCTGACCGATAATTCCGAACTTAGCCCAGGTACATGACAATGGAGTGGTTTAGTAGATGAACCGCTGAGAACTGGTTGTAGGCGAATCGTTTTCTGTGGATGGCGGTGTTTTTCAGCGCTGAGATAGCACAGGACAGGGCAGGGCAGGTGGCGGGAGGAGAATTGTTACGCGGAATGGGAGGACATTTATGGTGAAAGAACAGAGCAGTAAACAGTTTGTAACATTCCAAGGAAGTTGATAACAGAGTTTCACGGAACTGTGTTTTTGTGTTCTCTTTCTTCATCCCAGTTTTCTCCAGTACTTTATATCTACCTATCCATATTATCTGTTCCTGTGTTTACCCATCTGTCCGTCTGTCTGTCTGGTTAGCTAGCTGTCTGCCTAGTTATCTGTCTGCCCATCTGTCTGTCTAGCTAGCTATCTAGCCGTCTGTCTGTTCATCTACCTGTTTGTCTGTCTGTCACCCTGCCTGTTTGTCTTATCTTGTTTACTTACGTCTTTCAACCCCCTTTGTGGTGGTTATCTCGAACCTGTTTGTCTGCCTGTCTTTCTATCTCTCCATATATCTGTCTTTTATCAGTTTGTCTATCTGTCTGTCTGCCTGGCTGTTTGTCTCTATCTTCTGTCCATCTCTGTCTATCTGTCTGTCTGTCTGTCTATCTATCTATCTATCTATCTATCTATCTATCTATCTATCTATCTATCTAT
>JBCEWB010063179.1:0-13587 GCA_039654565.1 Peronia peronii
GTTGTTGTTGTTGTTGTTGTTGTTGTTGTTGTTGTTGTTGTTGTTGTTGTTGTTGTTGTTGTTGTTGTTGTTTCATCTCAAGTCGCATGATTGCTTTCATGTCTGAATTAAGCTAACTCTAGAAGGAGAACTGAAGCTCTTTGAATCAGACTCTTTGTCTGATTTCAAGTAATATATAAGCAAGTCAGGCTGAAAAGGTTATTTACATAGCAAAGATTTCACAAGATTTGAATCTCTTTGTCTGTTATGCTAAGATCATTGCATTTTGTTGGATGTAATATAAATAAATAATGCACCGTTGGAACTCTGTTCTTTACAAGCAAGAATAATTAAGTTACGATGAAGTAATAGAGATGTGACACATTTCCAATGCTACTCTCTCTCTCTCTCTTTTCTCTCTCTTATCTCTCTCTCTTTATCTCTCTCTCTCTCTCTCTTACAATTTTGCACAAAATTACTGAGCTAATCCTACATTCTGTGTGTGTAGCCGACAGTAAAATAGTCGAGATGACATTGGCAACGACTAGACAAAGTTCGAAGTTTTTCATTTCATTTCACGCATGGACGCGTTGTGTTGTTCCTTGAACACAGAACTAACTCTCACAATACTAAGGTTGCCGGCCACAGACCACGAAGAGCAACGGAATGGAATACATGTTTTCCCTCATTATCCGGAGAGAAAGATAACGCAGCGGACATCTATATCAGCATTATACTGTGTCTGTGTCTGCGACCACGCACCACAAAACAAACAGCCACAGAGAGAGACGCAAAAGATTCCGTGTCCTATGGCTATTTTTCATCCTCCGTTGGTTAAGAGAGATAGCTTTTCAAAACATGTTTTGTTCTCTCAAAGCGCGAACTCACATTTCAACTTTAATATACGGCGTACTTCCGTTTACCAACAACGCGTTGCAATAAAATAAGTGACAAGAAATTGAGAGTCACTGATGTTTTTTTTCCATTGCGTATCGGTTCTTGTGGGTATATAATTCAGACATTCTTATCTAACGGAACTTTTTTCAACGCAAAATGTGCATGGTATGTGGGCAGGCAGTGTACACTGTTATGTCCAGTCCAATTTACGATGTCAACTACATAATACGAGCTAAATATACCTGGGATAACAAAGACTTCAGAAAAAAATTCTCTTTTTTTAATCATGGGGTCCACACGTTTTACAGGAGCGTGCCCAGAGTTTTAGGACCATGTCGTTTGAATTGTTATGGAATTCTGTGATAACTGGCGATTTAAAAAAAAAATCAGCCATCTAACAGATGAACTAAGTAATTCATTATTGGCCCTAAGGCCCCTCTGGGACAGGAGACCCAAAAGATCAAGACTGAAATTGTTATGAAACTATTTGGCAATCACCAATTTCATTGAGAAACTGAGTCATTTACCTTTGAGTATATTAAAATTTGATTGAAATAAATAAAATGAAATAAAACAAAAATGAAGCAGAAGTAAATCAAATACGATATGATATACTAAAATACATTTTTTAAAAAATAATTAAAATGAAATAAACCTAAGAGAGAGAAAATAAAATAAAATAAAATAAATACGAATTTAAAAAAAGATTAGTTCACTGTAAGTATTTTGCCCTCTTGGGATTATAAGGCCAGAAGTACAAGGCTGGGCTAGGTTTCAGAGACAGATCCGCCAAAGATGTTATGTATGATGTTCTTGGTTGAGACTCAGACACGAAACCTAATGCTGAGGTAAATATAAGTGAAGCTGCATCTATTTACTTCTTAAACTTAGCACAAGGAATGAGCGACCGACATTGCAGTCAATATGAAATTTTGGCCACTTCAGTCGGACGTGAAGATCTGACAGAATGTCATCCGCTAACTGTAGAGGGGAAACTGCCCCGCCTACCTCTCATTCACCTCCTTCCTTTCTCCATTAAACCTTTTGAAATGTCGGATAATGTGGAACGTAAGAGCATTGAGAATAAGAGGCCATGATTTGCATTTCATACACCAGTGTGTACCCTCAAATATAGTCTATTTTAAATCAGAGCTATTTGTGGAAGTAGGCATCCTTCCCCCTCCCCTCCCTTTCCTCTAGAGAAACATGCTGGGAGTTATTATTATCCTGAATCATAGGTATCATGTTAGGAGGATTATGTCTGCGATGTTGTTATTATTGTTGTTGTTATTATTGTTATTGCTGTTGTTGTTGTTGTTCTTCTTCTTCTTCTTGTGACAACAGCATCATAACTTTATGTCAAATGTCAAATCAAATATTGCTCTGAATACAACCCAGCTTTTTTCTTTTCATGTTGTATCTTGTCGTTTTTAGATTTCACTCCATAAGTAGATTTAACTAATAGCTAAGTTAGAAATCAGTAATACACTAATTAATTCTGTCATGACTCCACTCCGTTTTTCCTTCACCACATTCACCCCTGCTCTTCCCCCTCCCTTGATTCCCTCTCTCTTCTCTTCCACCAGTCCCCCCACATACACACCCTCTGAAGCTTTGAGAAATATCAATATGACAGATTTTGTGCTACTGAAAGCTTATTATCAAAATATGAAAAATGTGTTTTGAAATAATGTCACATTGTGGCTTACATCTGTTCCCTGCCACAGTTTCCTTCTACTCTTTTTAGCCACCAAAGTTGTTCTTTTCTTTCATTGTTTGCCCGCCTAATTTATTTCAAGCCCTCTCTTTCTTTCCCTACCAACATTTTCTTCTTCCCTGTCGTCCAAGTGCCCATCTCTCCTCTTTGCTATATCTTCTCAACAACTTTTCCTTTTTTGAATCATTATTATTCTAAACATTCGGAAACAATATCATTTCTTCCAGCATTTTTTTATAGGTATTTATATAAGACATTTCTGAAACAAGAACATTTCTCACAGCATTTTTATAGGGATTTATGTAAACACATTCCGAAACAATAACATTTCTTAAGCATTTTTATAGGGATTTATATAAGATATTCGGAAACAATGACATTTCTTACAACATTTTTATATAGGCAGTTACATTTTATGTGCGCAGCTTTCTTAAATTGTGTATGTACTACCGGGTATGCAATAATAAAATGTATAACTAAAGATCCATTTAGAAAAATCGCTTCAACATGTTAACATCCCCGTCAATTTCTCCAATGTTTTCATTACACCACACGGGTTATTGGAATGAACAGCAATAATTACTCCTAAGTTTTCAAAACATGCCATAATTTTAGGTTCGTCTGTTCTGTATTGTGCAGCTGAAAGAACGGTGATTAATGACTGTTTCCCTACCTACTCCCCATGGGTTTCCATAGAAAGCCGTGCACCATCGAAAGGTATGGGGCGAGGGGAATCGCAGTGGCCGTGTGGTTAGGCGTCTGCTGTTCGGCGAAAAGCTCATGTCTTGACTTGTGGGGGGGGGGGGGGGTCTGAATTTCGGATTTTGATATACTGGGGGTGGAGAGGATTTGAATATTAGAACCTGCAGTTTTTCAGTGACTCAACGGCCTCCCTGGCTTCATGGGTAGGGAAGCCCGACGCTAAGCCTTCTCTGATAAAGGTGAATATGTTTCGGGGGTCTTGTGTGTAAGCTACACGAGTTAAAGAACCTTGGCAGTTAAAAATCGGACGAAGAGTAGGCAAAGATGCCGGCGTTCGGGCAAAATTTCCAAATTTCTACCCACAAAAATTCTTCTCATCGAACACAGGGCAGGCACACAAAGCCGAGATAATCCTACTTTCTTAGGACTGAAAAGCTAAATTTATATTTTCAAAAAAGGGTACGGGACGGAAACAAGATCAGACTGCTAGTCGGAAACTGTCTAACATGTAGAATACCGATCCCTCTCTTCATAGATGGCCGCTTTTGGTGCTTAAATCGTTCAGTGCTACAGTTAGAAACCTATTCATAGTGAAGACTGTGATGTAGCTTACCCTTTCCCGTCCCTCTGGGGACAATGTCATAAGGACACAAACTAATGGTGTAACAATGCATTTTTTTTTTGCTGCCGAAAGGCATGCGGGCAAGTATTGTACAAGTTCAATATCTTCATCGTCACCTTTGTCATCATTCTGCATAATTGTCTTCATGATCAGTTTAAACATTGTTGTTGTTAAGTGTGGGTTTTATTATTATTATTGTTGTTGTTGTTGTTGTTATTAGTTCGTGCAAAATGAAAACCAAGAAAACACAAAAGATAGGGAAAAAAATACAAAGCAATATGAAGTCGCGTTGAAAACATTGCGGAAGATATCTGTGCTTTGAGGAGACAGGTTAATCGCTGGCCTGTGAAAGACGATGAGGCTTTTATCATTGCACTGAGGGGGAGGAGATCTATCTCTGCAGGCTCAGGTGCTTTTCTTCATTGTATCTGGAGGTTTGCTATCTGCACCTCAGTGACCCCATAAACAACAAGGGTCGCCACATTTCAGGACGAGTGAATCCAGGGACGAAAATATCAGTGCTTAAGTCGTTGTCAGAACACGATTGTAATGGCCAGAATTTAGAAATGTTATTTCAAGCTCGTGGATCAGATTACGGCAGCCTCTTTTTAGGGAAAACAGTAATTACCGGGATTTGTGGTTTTTAGCCCTCAAGAGAATGCCCTGATTTCAGCCTTAGAAAACAAGAGAATAGATAAGAGCAGTTCCTGATTACGGCAAGAATCGGCCACAAAACCAGCTGAAATATTCAATTTAAAAAGTCAATGAAATCTAGAAGGATATTATGCTATAGCTCCAAATTTTTGTTAATAATACTATTTCTCCTAAGGGCGTTCAATATACTATGTAACAAACAAGCTTTTTTTTTTTTTTAATTCCTTGCCAGAAAAAGTGTGGTGAGAGAGACGTCACAGTTCCAGTGGAGTGGGTGGGGCTGTTTTGACGTAGACCATATCTCTCAGAAAGCTCAGGCAAACAAAGACGTTAGGCGTGGCTAAAGTGGTTGTGAGCAAAAAAAAAAATGATTGATAACTTGACTGTTCGCCCCTAGGTTGTCACTTTATCACACCGTTCTTCGATCGAATTCTTGTCTATCAATAAAGAAGACGAATTCTTCGACATTTAGATACACGAAGATACATATCGTGCAGTTTGACGCTTTTCTAGTCCTAGAACTATATTTGCATTCCAATGTTTCCAGTACCATATTCAAGGTTCAAAGAGAATTTCTGATAAAGATAATATATTACGTATGTTGTGATATCTAGGACTCTAAAAGTTAACGCACGATAGATGTTTTTTAAACACCCCAATTCAAGAAATGCTTAAAATGAGTCTACTGTTTGTATGCAATGCTAAGTAATGATCCTGGGTTTCAGAATCAACATAGTATGACGATTTATTGAATATAGAATTAATAATTCCGTTCCTGTCATTTTCGTGCAGAAAATGGCTCTAATATTTTTTAGAAAGTGTTCTAGGACTGTTGTACACAATTGTGCATATTATTTAAACTTGAATATCAATGCCATTTTCAGAATTCATTCCAAAGTGATCAGATGGACAGTTTAGCTTTCATCTGACGAAAAATAACCAAATGGATCCTCCAGCAGTAGGCCATCCGTAACCTGTCATCTGTCGGCATCACCGGATGCGGTGTTGATACCTGTAGTCAATGACATCAAGTAATGGCTATGGGCATTTGGTAAAATCTCCACATGCCGTAGTCACTTGCCTGGTAGAGCTATGCAGCGTGAGAGGAAAGTTCACAGTTTAGGTTGTTCGATGAAGACGAAACTTCGATCATGGACGAACTTGATTTTCTCAGAATGAAAAATGGAAGAAGCAATTGCGATATTTATTTTAAAAACATTCACTTCAACACGGACGATTATACTGAACGAATACGCAAGGGTGATGATGGGGAACGTTATAGCATCATATTATTTTATCTGGTGCACAAATAGATGTCATGATGGGATTTAGAAACTATTTCATGATGCATTTCAGGAATTTCAGCTTACGCCCTCACAGCAGACACTGAACCAGATGCTGGATAGGACGAGTTATAACGATCGTGCAGCTACGAAATTGTATGTATTTAAATACATTTTTTGTCCGAGGAGTGGGTGGGGGCTTTGCCAGCCGTGTGTCTCGGTTACGATATCACACAGCATAGAATTCAGGGGAAGTGAAATTTGACTTTGAATTACTGCAGGAATGCGGAGTGACTCGACCTATAAAGCTGGTAACAAGAGGAGACAGTTTTGAATAGAACTCAAAACACAAGGCATTCTTATACCTTTTGTCCCAGTCGCCATTCATGCTTCCTGTATTCTTTTCTTTGTTCTTTTATGGCTGCTTAGATCTATTCTATACACAAAAAGAAGCCGCGAGAACCTTCATTTTCCACTGTAATGTTAACCACCATCGGGTCTTATTTCCACACAAAGGGTAGTCGTTTTTACCTAGGATTTCTTTTTTCTTCTTTCTGTTGTTATTGTTGTTGTTGTTGTTTTTCTTCTAATGCTACGATATCGTCTTTTTTCTTTCTTTCTTTCCTTCTTTCTTTCTTTCTCTTTTCTATTTCTTTGTTTCTTTGTTTTTTTTCTCTTTCCATCTTTCTCTCATTATTTCTTTCTCTTTTTTCATGTTTTTTTCTGTCATTCTTTCTCCCTTCATTCCTTCTTTCTTATCTCTTTTCTTTTCCTCTTTCCATTATTCATTTTCCATTTAGTCCTTTATTGAATGCAACACAAAACAAACAAAAACAATTAAAACGAGAAAAAAAAAGTATATGTAAGTCAATTTCATAATCGAAAAAAAAAAAAGATATTCGGAAAAAAAAAAAAAGATAAGGCAAACCAATGTCGCTGAGGATTTCAGGAGATAACATCGGTCAACGTGACAAAAACGATGCATTAAAATAAACTATCTCTCCTTACCTTCCTTTCACTTTGATGGCTTTGCACTCCCGTCACCCCGAGTTCTGTTCTGCCAGGGATAATTGGTTAGAGACCTGTTTGAGGGATTCTGTACACCAGCCACCTGTTTGTAGCCAAATATTTGGACATAATAATTGTCATAAGTATGACTCACCTTAGACTGTGATTGACTCCCCTTGTGGGCAGTGTGGATTGCCCTACGCACTTTCACTTTTTGCATATGTAGCCTGCATTTTATAGATGACATAAACCGGGATGTTTGTAGCTTGAGTATATTTTTGTACAATGTGAGTGCTCGCTTTCGCCAGTTTAGGGTAGATTTGCTGATGCTGGATTAAAATTTGCACTTATGGGTATGGACTTATAAATTGACGGTTTGATTTTGAAATGCCATGCTGGCGACTGTTTGTCAAAAGTTTTCGATTTGATGTTGTTTGAACTTGGAACAATACAATAAAATCAGCGTATTAATGGCAAACTGATATCGACTATTTTATTATGACATGCATAGACGAAGTTACGCCAGATAGCCCGGATTGTAGGCGAGGGGAGGGAGGGGCAAGTTCAATTTAAAAAGCAGCGAGAGGTGGCCGGCACTAAATATTTTAGATCCGTTTGAGTTTTGTATGGACTTAAAGCTTACTTCTGAAAGTGATGATGGCGAGTAGAAGTTGGATTCAATAAGATACTGAGATGGCAATTTCTCGATGAAAAATAAATCGGAAGAAAAAAACTTGTATGGACAAGATATAGGTTTCTGTCCATTACTCTTTTGCCCAACCTTGGTTTCTGGAATCAACACATGTTATTATGCAGTGTTTAGAATAGCTGCAGCCACCCTGAATGCCCGTGGGCGGCAAACTCATCCGTTCGGTATACAGTTCGAGCTTGCGGCAAAATGGCAGCAGAAACTACATGATAAAATCTCTTAAAACTTGTCCGTCTCCGATTTTTATCGCTGTGATTAGATTTGTCATTTCATTGGTATGTCTGAAATTTTCCCCGTCTTATAAAACCATTTCAAACAGCAAAATTACCTGCCATACGTCGTCAAATTCATGCATGAGTCATGGTTGTTCTGGAAAATTTTAGTTCTATCAGCAGTTGGATTCAGTAGTCTTTGTAGCATCGTTTGGGGAAGAGTCCATGGACATATTAATGTTATGGTTTTAGTCGTACAATATTCTCCGGGTTAATTCATTCTGCAGTTTATAATGGTTTCCATTCAACTGAAAATAAACAACGTCTCTTTGAACGAAGAAAAAAATCACACTGAATTAGCCTACGTTTGCCATAACAAGTTTTCTTCTCGTAAATGACACTCATTTAAGGGACATCACAGTCTACTGTATATATTTAGTACAACAACGCTATTTTAGTTCTATATTTTCTTGTCGATCGAAGCTGTTTGCCGAATCTGGCCGATTTTCAGTATCATCATGAAAACTTGTTTTCTAGCCTTTTGACTTTCCATGGCTCTGCCTAAGTCTGTCGGTTACTGTAAATTGTTAAAAACTGTTTTTCCGTGCCAGGAGTTATATCAGTCTGTGTGCCTGAAGCTACGGCTATCGAGCTCAAAGATGAGTTTCATTGTCATTAAGTACCTACTCCAGTATCGTGTTCAAACAGTGTAAATTTAAAGGCGTAGCTTTAAAAGTATTCAAACATTCACAGCATGCCCCACCCAAATTAGAGTCAGGCCTACCATTGATTCAAGTAAACTGAAATCAGTTTATTTTGTTAATTAAACAAATAAATAAAGGAATAAATGTTATTTGGGCATGTAATTTGATCTCTGATACCCTCAATGTAAATCTCATTTTATTATGGGATTCATCTAATCTCGTTATACAGTTATTACCTCTCACCTAAGTGTCCAGTACAAGGTATAGAATGACCTTTTTCTTCCTCCTTTCTTTCTTTCTTTTCTCCTTTTCGACTTCACACTAACAGTAAAGTGAAATACTTGGTGAATGGTGTTACGAGCTCTCATTGTTGTTTAGTGGTGATAGGAAGGCTGTGCCGAACTGAGTTAGTCCTGCGAGATTATTACCTGCCATTGTAACGATTTCCAGGTACAATAATACGAAGTTGTACAGAAAAAAAAAAAAAAAACTTTTTCTCTTGTTATGTGAAACATGATCTATGGAAAATTCTGAAAAAAAATTCACGATGTGATAAAAATGTTTTTGCTTCATCATCAAAATTTTCTCCCAGTCGTTTGTTTCACGCGCATCATTACTCCTAACACGGGCAAAATTGATATTTTTTCTCCTTCTTTGAAGAATTTGTATACTCAGCTGGCTGCAAAAATGCTCATGCTTATAATTAGGATCTGTTTTCTTACATAATCTCGGTATCACAAGCAGGATTCGTAACTTCGTAACTAGTAAGTAGCAATAATCCAGTACTTTATATGTCACAAAAGATTGTTCACCAGTCGAGTTACGCGATGCTCTGCTGACCTGATTGGGAGAATATTTCTATTTTGGTTAATTAAGGAGAAGTCCACTGATCAAACCTGTTGTTGTTGCATGATATATTATAATTACGACAACTCTTGTGGTTGTCATGATTCGGCAGCTCAAAATCATCGCTACTCTTCTACTCCGATTCCTGAAGCCATGAAATCGGTATTTAGGAGTGTCATTTTTTCTTGTTTGCGCCGAGTTCAGTCATTGGAGTCGCTGTTATTGGATGTTGTCTGTTATTGTTATTATTGTTGTGTTTTCGGCACATCATCATCGTTACAGACATCTAGTATCAGCCTGTGACATTCAGACTTTAATGCACATCAATATACAGTGTGGTTTAAGATAAAACAAGGTAAACTTTTTTCGTCCTCAAAAGGAAATTTTATTCACACTTGATAAGATAATATATATACATACATACATATATATATATATGAGAAACAGTCACTCTTACATGCAAACAACAATATCAGAATAGCCACAGAACACGGAAGACTCAATGACCATTGTCTTAGTTTGATAAGCGTTACATTGATGGCAGAAATGACTTTCTGTAACGCTCACGATTAGTTGTTACATTCAACAAACGCCTAGTTCTTTCGGAATATTTCAATTGATTATAAAGTGAGTGCAATCTATAGAAAGATTATCCTGTCATTGTATGTGATGGTGGAGGGGGAGAGGGGGGGGGGGGGCAGTGGCTCTGTGATTTGGTGTCTGCTTCAGGGTGAAAACACCTCACGACAGTGAGGCCGGGATCGATTTACGGGTCCTCCATTGGGGGATGGAAAGATACGAAGATCGAAACCTGCATTTTTTTAGTGACACAACGGTCCCTAGTCAGCAGAAATGGTTCCCTGGCTTCCTCTGGCTAGGGAAGCCCGACGTCTAGCCTTTTCAGATAAGGGCGAATATATTTCGGAGGTTCCATGTGTAAGTTACGCACGTAAAAGAACCCTTAGCAGTTCAAAATTGATGATAGAGGAGGCTGAGTGCCGGTGTCCGAGCAAAATTTCCAAATTCCAAATTTCTGCCCTCAAAAAATTCTCACCAAAATCAGGCAGCTACTTAAAGCCGAGATAGCCCTACTATCTCAGAATTGAAAGGCTTAAGAAAAACAAACAGTATGTGACAGGCGTGTGGTACTCAGCGAAAAACTCACGTTTTGGACGTTGCGGGTTCGAATTTCAGATCCTACCATCGGGGAATGGGAAAGAGTCGAAGATTATAACCTGCTTTTTTCCGTGATTCAACGATCCCGTGGCGTCTTTTACTAGGGAAATCCGATGTCTAGCCTTCTCGAAAAAGGTCAGTATATTTAAGATTTTTCGTGTGTATATTACGAACGTATTAAAGGCCCCTTGGCAGTTAAAAATAGAATAGAAGGTAGGCAGAGACGCCGCTGTCGGGATAAAATTCTTCAAACAAAAAATTCTCAACAAAAACAGAGCAGATATAATCTTACTTTCTTGGGATTGAAAGGCTATAATTATATATAATAATAATAGTAATAAAAGTATTATCAGAATAGCACTATATGGACGGGTGAAATGCCTTGTTCAAGTCACCCAGGTCATAATGGCTTGGGACAGCTAGAGCCCTTTGTGGGATAAAGTCAGGTACTTGATCTGATGTTGTATTCAGTGAATGGATAATGTATTTTGGTATCAAAATCTTTGCTGAATGGATCGAGGAACAAAGGCCAGCAGTTGAAATCAGCGATCCATCAAACTAAAATGACTTTCCGGGGTAAAAATCAGTCTTTCACAACTCCATAATATGTAGAGGATTCGAAATCAAATGTGTGTTAATGGCTGATTTATCAGTAATCTGTTGACCTGGAACGCCAAGGCTTGGTTATGGTTGAGAGCAGTTATGTTTTTAACGTGATATTTACTGCCGGACTCAGGATCACGATTGGTATATCGAATATTGTCTCCGTCACGGTTTTAGACATTGGTCATATTTCACTGGCTGGCCAGTCCGTCTGAAGGTCTTATCCGCCCTGTCGTTAACCTTTGGTGTTGACCCATAATGCTCTTGTTGTTGTTGGAATTAATGATATCTTTACTGTGGACTGTTTCAATTGGTTGGATCCGAGAATGTAAAAATAGATGTAGAGAAAGAAAGAGAGAGAGAGAGAATATGTCTTTGTCATGTGTGTGTGTATGCGTGTGTATGTGTGTATGCGGGTGTCTCTGGAAGAGAGAGAGAGAGAGGGGGGGGGGGGTTGGGGGAACAAAGCGAAAGTGCGTAATGCAGGAATTTCTAAGACTTAAGGAAAAGCTTAACCGTCTTGTGGTGTTAAAGCCGTACATATCTAGTTAATTTATATTTCATTATTATAAATATTGTGAAACCACAAAGCTCATGACCCAACGTCTTGTCTCCTTTCCAGTTCGATAACGTGTCTCATACCTATACGGTCTAGTTGTTGAACTTCGAGAGAGGTTGTCCGCTTTTATCTTCTTATTTTTATTCGAAACATTTAAAGTTGCCAAGTAAACTTATATTCTTCGCTGTCATAACAGAAGATGCCATGAACAAATGGCTTGTAGAACGTTTGCTTGTTGTTGTTTCTTTGTCATTTTGCATCAAACGTGTGGCCAAGTCTGCCTAGTCTATCTCTTTCTATCATAATGAAGCAGAAATGTTACAGAAAATGGGTTCAACTCCCCCCCTCCCCCCTTCTTCCTATTGAGAACTGTTTTTTCCTACCTTGATCTTCAGCACGAAATGATGTCTCTCACTCTAGGGCCAGTTATTGAAAGGACCAAAAGGACCAAGTATTGTACAATGTTCAGACAGTCTTCGATTTTGACTTGTTTATCTGGTCCAAATTTATAGATGTGACCTACTTTGTGCGGCTATATTTGTTCACGCCATGGGGTGACCTAAATTTCAGTGTCTTAGTAAATAAGCCAGTCTGTTTCTTGCTAGTGTTATCATGAGTGACAGATTGATCTTTATTTTTATTAACATTAAATCTGATAAATACTATAATCATCAAAGTGTATATTCTTTCTGTCCACCTCTATTGCCAGAGGAAGATCATAGGGATGGAACGCTTTCATATTGCCCTTGTGTCCATGTGTTTAATTCATAAGCCTTTCCCCCTTATGGATTCTTTCTTTTCTGATCTCCATTGAAATGATTTTACAGTGAACTAACCAAGACAAATGGAATCGTTTAGCAGACAGCCATCAGCAGATAGTACACTACCACACGACATCAATGCTGTGGAGGCTCCATAACTACAGTTGCATGAAGATTTGAAAAATACTGTCAGTATAAATGAATTTGTTCCTTCTCTCCATATGCTTGCGGATCGATTCTACACACAGAGAGCTTTTATCCAGACAGAGAAAACATGAATGCGTCTGAAAGAACGATCATGCTCTGTTTATTTTATTGTTATATATTCTCATTTATTTTCATTTGAAATATATATATCACACTGTCTGACATCATAGCTGTACAACCTTATCTGCCTATATGGCGATATTTGTTTCCTTTGTTTTCTGTTGACTCTTCAATTGCCCGTGAATAGACAGACAGTTGTTTGAAAAGCACAGCTCTTGAACGACCTATATATTACAGTGATAAAGCTGTGGTAATAATTTTGTCATTGTCAAACTCTGTCAAGTTCTACAGAACCCTATTCTTTGTTTGGTTTTTAACTAACGCATAATGTTCCTGATTTGACAGGTTGAATTTCAATAGCCTGACATAGGAAGAGTCAAGGCCAAGCCGTCCATTTGCTCTCAATACAGATTTGATACGCTAGGAAATTGAGAAGTAGCCTTGGGCGTTGCTGTGTCCTTGAGATATTAATGTCAACTGTCAGCTTGATTAATTCACTTGGTTCATCAAATAAAAATAACAACAAAATGTGATGAAAGATGAAAGATACTCTGCGATGACATTTTTTTTACATCTTTTCAACATAATTATGTCCTGTATTGTCAGATTCCCTAAAAAGAAACTATGTGAAATTGAATTGTGAACTTACTTAATTCTTAAGATCTTACTTAATTCTTAAGATCAGATCTGTAATCTAAAATTTTGTTTGAAAAGGATGACAGATTCTTTGCCTCGAAATTCAATAGGAGACGTGTTTTCCATTTTTCTTTGGACTCATTCTAGTTTTTTTGGATTTGGACCTGCGCCGGTTTGTTTGTTTTTCTTCAGCCTTTCAATCCTAAGAAAGTAGGATTATCTCGGCTTTTAGAAGTTGCCAATTTTTGCTGA
>JBCEWB010063190.1:0-13587 GCA_039654565.1 Peronia peronii
ATAGATAGATAGATAGATAGATAGATAGATAGATAGAGAGATAGAGAGATAGAGAGATAGAGAGATAGAGAGATAGATAGATGAAAAAAAGAAAAATATTACAGAAGGAAATTATAAAAGGCAAAGCAAATGGCAGAAACATCTCTAACTACGCTATCATTATCTCAGACGATTGACAGTTGTCCCGGATATTATATTATCTGTTTGGCCGAAAAAATAATTGACTCCACATTGATCCCAAAGGCTAAATGAAAGATGAACGTAGAAAACAAGTAAACGAGCCCATAATACCTAAAGGCCATTGTAATTTGGTAACAATCGCTCTGGGGCCTGAAAGTGATAGTTAACTGGGTCAAATTTCTGACGAGGGTCAAATACAAAGATCGTAGAAAAATAAACATCCCTTGTTATATTCAATCTCGTGCTACCCCATCAAATGAACGGGTGGTTTGAATAATAAGTCTGTAGGCATTACCCACAATCAAGTCATTATTTTAAAGAAATATAGTATGGTCCTATAATGATGTTGTTAAGGAGTTGGTACCTGATTGGTCAGTTGCTTACTTTTACAACGATATCTCGTTATCAAATCGCTGGGAAACTTTAAACGAGATCTCGTCGATACCGGAACGATTAAAAATCATACACATGGACGGTGAAGACAATTACTGAAATCTGACCCTTTTCTTTCGAACGTTTCAGGAAACAAATTTAGGAAAAAGATACATATTATTTTTTTGTACTAGATAGCGTTGATGTAATTGCTCTCAAGACAGAACATAATCCCGAGGACTAGAAGTCGTAGGTGTATCGGAATGTCGATGTCGTGTAATTAGAGGTGAATCGTGGTACGATGAAGTTTGAGATTCATGATTATCAGAATCTCAGCCCCATGGCGATTATAACTCATTATAATTCATCTTGTAATGCTGGTATTATAACATGTTTTTTTTTGTTGTTGTTATTCCCTGCCATTTGATCATACAGTCAGTCCAACTTCCTGATTTCTCCACTGACTTTTACGTGATTAGGAAGAGACAGTAGGATCAAAATGACAAAGGCATCGGATTGTAAGTTGTGTAAGAACACAATGGTGATAACATCGTATCCTCTATAGTCATGAATGGACAGCAGCATGAGGCAGGGCATCACGTGTCGATGGCGATATATACGGTTTTTGTGACTGAATCACTCATATTGCACATTACTATGTTGCTGTGCCTCATACGTGCATAATGTCAAGTTAGAGATTTGACATTTTTTAACATGTTGAAGGGAGAAGATGGTTTGCGAAGAATCTTGGTGGTCAAGATATGGGAGCATAACACCACGTGGTGATGGTGAATCTCATAATTTATCCTCGATACAACCAACACTTCGTACTACTCAGTTGTGTTCTAAATCCTTCAAGCCACCATAGCTTTCAGTTCAGAGATCTCTAAGGTGGGCATTCAAAGAAGACGAACAGAGCTCTCTCTCTCTCTCTTTCTCTCTCTGGCATATGCGTAGACAGGCACAGACAAACACATACACATACACGCACATAGATATACACATACATGCATTCACATACACACAAAGAGACATGCATACAGATATACATACTTTAAAGCGTTCTATACATTCCTTTCACCTTAGTGTTAACACTGTTGAGCTTCTTTATCACTTTCTCACGTTTTAGGACTTTTAGCAAGTTTTCACAAACCCCATCCCCATTTCCCTCCTCCCAGCCCCTTTCTCTTTCATCGATATGCTTAAGATGTCCAATGGATCATTTGCTCATAAGATCCAACTCAGTTAACTGTTTACATTATGTAGTCGAGAGGGATCCCCCCCCCCCTTCTCCTCCACTTCTCCACCCCTTTCTTCTTTCCCACCTTCCTCTCTTCCTCCCTTCAAGTAAATTTAAGCAATCTTTGCATCAAAAACCTTAGAGCACAAAGTGTGATTCCCCCCCACCCCCCCACCCGGCCGCCTTCCCTCCCACCTCTTTTATTGTCCTCGTTTTTGTTCTTTACGCTATGTAGGAGGCCATCTTGCCCTGATACAAGGGCAGACAACCTTTCCTTGAAGACAAAGGAAGTGACGCAAGTCGCGCCTGTGTGTTTAGGCATTCTCTTGCCAGCGGAAGTGGCCCTTGCATCATGTTTATCGTTTATGTAATTATTAGATAACCCTCTTCATCACATGCTTTTTTCTTTGTTTTTTCCCTTTGTTCCTTCTCTCACGTTCCTGTTCATCTTTAGTCTCCAGTGTATGGTTTAAAAGTGAGTTACTGAAACGTAGTGTTGAGGATAGCTAGTGGGGTGTAAGGTGGTGAAATAGATAAGAAGAAGAATGAATGAATTTATTGATTACTTTAGTTACATCGCTGCTAAACTGAAGGCCATCCATTAAATAAATAAAAGTAGGACACCATATCATGATGGTGAGTAAGGCAAATAAAAACCAAATTGAAGGAAAACCGCAGTCATGTCGTCATCTGGTCTCTGTTTCAACATATAGATTTACAAAGCATAAAATAATATAACAAAAATAATGTTTTAATTTTCCACACGTGGATGGAGCTTTTGAATTTCTTCCTCGAGCGGGATAGTGTTAGTCTCTATGGGTACGTTTGCAAAACGAGTGGGATCATCTGATAGTTGTGAATCGACACATCAGGTGGTTTATCACTCGAATTATTGTCAAACCCAAACTGCTCAGTTTCACTAGTTTTGTTCATAGCTTTCCTTTTCCTGGAAAACCAGCACTCCTTTCGGAAAACCCCTTATTTACGTATGGGTTACGAATAAAAGACATTCCCAGAGAGATACCCGATAGGGCTGTTCGAACGACCCAACAAATTTCGTCACACACCATATAACCTTTTAGATAATAACGTGGAAGAGAAAGCTTTAATAGAAGCACTATATTATTTTAACTTTCTTTTGGAGAACACGCAGACTCGAGAAGGATCATGAAAAGCTTCATGTTCAGAAAAAAAGCACCCGTTCAAGGAGATTCTAATAGCTAATCCATTGTGTTGCCTACATAAGAGTGAAATAATTTACTGTCGAGCACTTCTTATAAGAGTGTAAATGCCTTCATTAGATCATCTTTAGATTGCATCCTTTATCAACTCATGGCCAATCCTGTTCTGATCTCCTTTTATCTCTTCGGATTGTTACATGGAAAAAATCGTCCTCTCGTTTCATGTTGAAGGTAAGCACTTAAGATCCAACTTTCCATGTAAGACTGATGAGCACCTTCTGTTTTACAAGCGCATATACATCAGGAGCTCTCCCTCACACCATCCAACTTCATGTTTTTTCTTTCTTTTTCTTTTTTTTTTTTCTCCCACCCCCGTTTTTTCCATCCTCGTAATTCTTCCTTCATTATTATCACCTCTTCATGCATTATGCATTATGTACTTCTATACCCATCATGCACAAACACCTTTTTCTTCTATACAGGACGCCTCTTCCTTTTGTTTTCATTATCGTTGCCCGTCATTGCGCATTACGCATAAACACCTCTTATAATATCGCGTCAGTCTTCATTTTGTTTTGATTATGGCTCCGGCGATTAAACATTACGTGCAGACACCTTTCTCGATAAATTCCGCTTATCTCTTTTGTTGTTCGCACAACGCTATTACGCCCAACGCTACAAATACTTCATCAATTAAAAACACGAGGCGGAATATCCACGAGATATTTCCCTCCATATTCACTAACATATTTCGGCCCTCTCTCTTCAAGTGACGCCACAGGCACTTTATAAATCAGCCCCCGCCATACAAAAGTGATTACTCTACGCCAATCTCATTTTCTTCCCTCTTGGTTAATGTTTTGCCAATCTGCCGCTATCCAGCCTTGTTCTTCTTATTCTTGTTCCTTTTTTTTTTTCCCATCTATCCATCAACGCCGGAGTCCACCTTTTACTCCAAGCAGCATCCACTGAACTCTGGCACCACAAGCGACGAACACCCTGAGAAAGACAGAACTCCTCAGAGGCTCATTGTCAAGTCGTCAGGGCAGCGAATGCTTTGATACACAGAGGCGACGAAGACCCTCAAGCCGGTAGACTAAACCAAACAAACGGCATGTGTAAACTTTATTCCGCGCAAAAAGCGAGAGGGCGGCGCATTGAACCTGTGAAAATCGGTGCTTCGTTCAAAAACCTTGGGCGCGCTTTGATCTGCCGCGCAAACTGTTGTGCGCTTACAACACTTCAAACACCAAAAAATATGGCCACAAAAAAGCGCTCTCCTTCTTCTGGTTTTCGTCGTGAAGGCAACGAATCTAAAACTTTGGTTTTACAGGAACAAGATGTCACTATTGATAGATCTAACATCCTCTGTGCGGATCAGTTCAGGAACACATGAAATAGGAAGGGGGGGGGGGGGGAGATCCACTGTTAATAAATAATGCAATTTAATGTGCTCTTGTTAAGTAGATGTAAGATCAAAAGACTATTGCATTATTAATTCTTTAAATGTAAATTGTTAAATCCACTGTTGTAGTGCGTTTAAAATTACATTTTAATTGAAAGAAAAGTGCTCTTAAAAATCAGACCACCCAGATAAACGAACCGAATTCAGCACTCCCGTTACCTTTCATGAAGATCTTAAGAAAAAAAATCACAGGTAAAACGAGATAACTTTGGAAATTAAAGAAAAATAAAAGGATGAAAGAAAATTCAGTTATTTTACATCTGTGGTTTTTAAATGGAGAAATTCAGAGAAAAAAGACGAAAAAAAAAAAAAAAAAAGCAAGGAAAAAAAAAAAAAAAAAGAAACCTTATCTTGTCTCTGGCCTAGTGGGTTTTCGTTTCAGGCTCGCCTTTCAGCCACCTGTAGACAGCTATTCGGCCGAGTTCAGAAGGACCTTATACGGTCTTACGTTTGTGGTTGAGAAACTTGTCAAACGAAACAAGTAAGACAATGTGGTACATACTGGGACAGTTTGATATAACAGCAAGTATCACAGTGATAGATAAGTTAACAGGGTTGAATACAGAAAAAGTCCAACATTTTCAGCTTGTCCCCTGGTTTTGCAGTCTCTAGAGCACATTTATATGCAGGTGAAGTTACAATTATTCGAGATAATCCATGGCCAGAAATATCATTATAAATGTTCCTTACAGCATTGAGTTAAATATATTTTCAGAAAAAAAGAGATCGCTTAGGATATTTGAAATGGGAAAGAGGCAAACAAAAAAACTAAAAAAAAAAGGGGGGGAAGGGGAGGGGGGCGAGGGTTGGAAGAGGAAACGGGAAAGGGAGAGTTGCGACCATCGCCTTCAGAAAACTCCATCATGATGTGGTGTCCCAGTGCGTTGACAAACTTGGTTAAGTTGATGATTGTTGCAGCCAGTTTGTCGTACAGAGTTCCGTCCTATGTTGCACAGCGTACGCCTCCCTTGTCAGAGCTTATATCAGTGAGCTTGAGCAGTGTTTGGCCGACAATCCGGATAAACTGATTCCTTCCCTCCACACCGCACGCTTCCGTATGGTACAAACTGTAGGGTGCAGAAACACCTGACTCTGAGTGTGGAGGCGAGATAGCTCTTATTTCTAGGCTTGGCTGTCATCTTTTCATATATTGTTAAATTTAAAGGTTGTTCTAAATAAAAGTTTGCATTTTTATTCCTCGTGTGTCAAATTTTCTTAAGTAATATTTTTAATATTACTCTCTCTCTCTTTTCTACTCTATCTGTCTGTCTGTTTATCTGTCTGTCTCTTTGTGCGTCTCTCTATCTATCTGTATGTCTGTCCTTTTCTCCGTCTGTCTGTCTGTCTATCTATCTCTCCTTCTTTTTAAGACAACTGAAGTTATTGGTAAAGTCATGAGTCAAGTTTACAAAGTCTCTGGTACATTGTCACCGAAAGTTTAGTATTCTTAATATTTTGTCTATCTCTCTCCTCACATTAGTCTTTTTTTTTTTTTGTAAAGTTCATATCGCTGTCACAGATCATGAGCACTTCATAATGAAAACCATTGACTTGTTACATCGGCCCGCCCTAAGGAATTTGCGGTAATGATTCTCCAAGATACATGTATATTATTCTTATAAATTTCTGGTTTCACCTGTGCAGCTGCTCCATTGAATAATATTGTCTTCATTCTTTGAATCCGTTACATACAGCGTTTTTTTTTCTAGCTTTCCTGCTATTCATGGAGTCGATGCTAAAAAAAATTCTCTTCTTTCATAGTATGGCAATAGAACGCCCTTTCTCTCTCTTCCGGGATGGGGGGAAGAGAGGAGTGGAGGTTTTAGAGATTTGTTTGTTTGTTTAATCGTGGTCCAGTACTGGACACTGAAGCTGCTCTTTAATTGTGAAATTGACTTTAACATTCGAAGATGCATCGCTGTCATTTTCAACTGTACTTCAACCTTGCCAGCGCCCGACAAGGAAACCCCACCTAAGAGGTTTAATTTTGCAAGGGTAGGGTGTCCGTTGTATGCGTGAGTTGGCGGCAGCTTCAAAGTAAAGTTTGGATTTAGAAACGGGATCAGAGAGTTTGAAAGGGGTGACTGGGACCCGATAGTTTGAGCGAGAGGGCTAGCGCTTGTCTACATCCTCTTGAGGTTCGATTGGGTGTTCCATGTTTGTCAGGTAATGATGCTCTCCGCGCGTGCAAGCTCCGCCAGCTTGCCTAACTTTCCGAGTCGCCGTTCCGGTGAAAGGGATGCTTGATGCCTGGTTTGGATGGTTAATGAATAACGCAGGCTCGCGTTGACCCTCGCTGTTTGTCGAGTCGCCAGAACAAACTTTGATGCGTAAAAGTGTCAACGATTGAGCTTGGGGTGCGAGGGCCATCCGGGTCTTTGATGTGTGTTGACTCATTACCGCCCATGTCATGGCGTATTCTGTAGGGCTCTAGAAGGTTATACCTTTGGCCATGTTTTTATTGTCTCCCTATGCTGGCTGTAACAAGGCCAAAGGGGCTGCAGAGGGCCCTGTGTGAGTGTGTGGATTACTGGAATTGAGTAGATTACAAGGATTATGGTGAATAAGGAACTCCTTCTCTTTATCCACGTTAATATGTGTGCAGGAAGATCGAGGGCCGATTACTTTTCACAATGGAGCGGCTGCTTTTGAGCCATTGTGGTAATTCACTTGCCTGGGCAATTGACTGTTTCAGAGTTCTAATCCCTCTGCTTTTGGATCTGGTTTCTTGTGAAGGTCGTTCTAGTGTTTCGTTTGCCCTTTAGCTCATCATTGTTGGATATGTCTGCACTCGGTCTTGGCCTCCACTTTGATTTCAAGCTTTGATGTTCACAATAGATTTCTAATGACTGATGTCGTCGACTCTTCTGTGGAAGGAACACTACTGATCTGATCTTTCTATACTTTCCGTTCTTATTAGTTACAGAAAATACGAAGGAAATAAACAAATATGAAACCAGCGTATTCGATTTCTCTGCTTACTTCCTAACAGAAGAAAGATGTAAGAATATTGAAAGTAACAAATTGCCTGCCACCACCGAATTGTTATTAACAATGAAAGCTTTAATCTTAGAGGCGTCAAAGAGAGACTTTGGTCAAAGACTTGCTTATCATACTTTGTAATGGAATTTAATTCCAAACAGCGCATGAGATCGTGCTCTTATCATGTCATCCTCAGACATTAACTTAAACATGGATAGTAATTTCATCATAGAAACCTTAAACCCCGGTAATTTCTATCGACACTGTTAGGGTTAAGAAAACGAGAAATGTTGTGATGTAGGGAAAGAAATAAGGAAAGAAAAAAGCTCGAGATTGAACTTAAGGAATATAGTGTCGTCTTTATCTATCCATGTGAGCCTTTAAAGGAAGTTAGATTAGGAGATAAACTCTTGGAGATGCTTGGGTTTTGAAACAAGACAGATAGATGGCCAAATTAGGGAGGAAAGCAAAAGAGGATAAAGATGGACAAAGGAAGAGAGAGAGAGAGAGAAGGTGGGATAAAAATAGAAAAGAAGAAAAGTAGAGTATGACAAACCTAGAGGGGAAAAAAAAGGAAGGGAAAGTATGAGAGAGGAAAAGAGACAGAAAGAGAGAGCGAGAGACGGAGAAAGACATTGAGACAGACAGTTTAGGAGGAAACAAAAGTTGGGAGTGCAAGATACATATTAGAGACAGAAGGTGAGAAAAAGGAGTGAGAGAAAAGAGAAGGGAAAAGATATGCAGAAAGACAGAAAAAGAATTCTTACATCTCCTCTCAGACGACATAATAGAGATTGAAAATAATCCCAAGATCTATGTTTATTTGACAAGGTGGCGGGATAACTCCGTCGTCGCTAGAGCTTATGGTTTGCAAGTTGTCTTCTCTTGCTCCGATCTCATAACAAGATGGCCCCGTGACCTTTTTCCCCGGAAATCCTACTCGCCAACCTCCCGCATAGAAGACGCGTAACCGTCCATTTTTTGATCAGATAAAAGTTGCTATGAATGCCAAATAAACTGGTGTCGTTGGCTGAGGCAATCACGTGATTTGACACTTAGAAACAGGAAAAGGCAAGTTTATTTGTTAATGGGAATGATCGTTTTGCACTTAAGATTGTGAAAACCAGCACTTATATCAACAAATGTATATATGCAACGTATTTGATGTGTTGATTGGAACGGATATTTGCTGTGGCACATTTGCCGATATAAATCACAGGCTTAGGATTTCTGTCCTGAGAAAGGGCAAGGGGAACAAATAAAGCATAACACTTGGAAACCGGTGTAAGATTGTATTCTTCTTTTTTAAAAAAAAAACAGATTATATTCCTTATTCGAAACCAACGTTGCACTGTATGCGGATACAAGTACAGGGACACAAATCTTATTTTATTCTTATTAATAACGACGACAATGACAAAACTACATGAAAAATTAAAGAAAAAAAGAAGAGCAACAACAAAAAATAAACAAACAACAACAAAGATAATAAAGAAACAAACATATACCTAAATAAACAAACATAATTATGAGCCTGAGAAAGAGGTGTGAATTTTGTGAAGTATAATTTTCAGTAATTGACGTCCTTCATAGAGCATTTTGAAACCTAGTGGTCATCTGTTTTGCGTAGACATGCACCATTGCCACAGCGGAAGTAGGTAGTAACAGTTGCGGGAAAAACAAAGTTGATGAGGGACCAAAATCATAATCATATAGACACCTATGATACCCTCATGTGGCTACCAAACAATGTCTGCGTCGCCCACACAGACTTTACGAGGGGGACCCGCTGAACTGCGGGAGACAACGGCGCGCCCGTCGACTTCGCACGAGGTCCGGCCGAGGCCAGAGAATCTCCACCCGGTCTATGAATACTGCGTGACGGCTGTCAAGTAGCGCATCTCAAGGGGTAATTGGCGACGTCCGATGCGATCTAGATAAAGGGCTTTTCTAGCGACTGTCAAGGAAGACGATGCAGTCCCATTGGATGCAGAGTGGCTCGTGGCTCTCTCTCTCTCACTCTCTCTCTCTCTCTCTCTCTCGTGTGTGTGTGTATGTGTGTGTGTGTGTATATGCGTGTTTGTGTATGTGTTTGGTAAGTGTGTGTGTTTGTTTGTTAGGGAGGGGAAGTAGAGAAGGAAGGTCGTCGAGTAAAGGCTGAAAGTGGCATGGCTCTCATGCATGTGTGTTTGTGAATGTATGTGTCTGTGTGTTTGGTGGTGTATGTGTCATATTGTGTTGGGGAGAGGGGTGAGGGAAAAGGGGGGATGGGGAGTGTTAAGGAGACTAGACCCCACGGTTATGGCCCCAGGAACAGCTCTATCCCCTTGTTTGAATTTCAGATTTTTTTCCGCTGGGCAGCGTCTGTCGAGGTTGAATGTCAGGCTGGTCGAGGGCTGATATTGAAGATGAACTGACAGATTTATGCATCGTTCTCTCCCTCATCACCTGACATTCTGGGTCACTGATGTCATATTCGACTTGGTTTAAAAAAAAAAAAAACACCTAAAATCACATAGTCAGATCTGGGTAAACAGGAAGGGAATAAGATCTGGAGACAACACAGAAAGAAAAACAAAATGGAGACAGATCTGGCGTGAGTGAGTGAGTGAGTGAGTGAGTGAGTGAGTGAGTAGGTGAGTGAGTGAATAAATGAATGAGTGAGTGAATGAGCGGATTGAGTAGATAATCAGATTATATAATTGGATAGAGTGTGTTAAAGAAAAAGCAAGAATAATGTTATAATACATAATATTAATGTCGTTGTCTGTAGAGAATGTAGGACTAGGAAGAGACATCACATAGACTTGGCTATCTTTAAAATCAAGTTGCACACACACACAAAAAAAAAAGGTTATCGAACTCACTAAAAATAAATAGATGAAATGAGAAAATAAAAAACCAAAAAGATAGATAAATAGATAAATAAACGAATAAATAAATAAATGGAACACTCACTTCAACACCATAACACGCGTGTGAGGGAACAAATCAATACACAGAGGTAAAGAGATGAAAAAAGAGGGAAAATAAGAACGACGATGGCGAAAATTTGGAATTCTTCTTCACATTTGACTTTTTTTTTTTTATTTATGTGTTTTTAACGACTCTGCAGTCTTTGTGGTGATGATGATCATAATTATGTGATGCTCCGATGGAGAACCAAAAAAGTTTAAAAACTTCGCCAGCAACATCACTTTATTACATATCGAATTCTATGATTGTTATGTGTTTCTTTTGTGTATTAAGTTTGTTGCCGGTAGACAGTCTGTCTCAAATTTTAAGACATTCCTATGAAATGATGATGATGGTGATGATGATGATGATGATGATGATGGTTGTGTGTGGGTGTGTTGTCCTTACAAAGAGCCAAGAGGACTCGAAAATTTGGTGTTCCATGAGCTAAGTCAATTTTCATCTTATTAATTCTCCAGATTTGTAGTTTGTTCATAATAATAAGGTATTTAGTTAGTCAGGGGTTTGACAGTCTTTGTCTAGAATTTCAAGTCATTTACATAAAATGATAACAACGACGATGACGATGTGGAAGCTGTCACGTGATAGCACTAATGTCGAAAGATCGTCGACTCTCAGAAGTGCACGGAATGTTTCACCAAATAAACATCCAATTTTTCGCTAAGCTGCAAATCTCTACGAAGAACCGAGCGGCGAGAGAAAGGAGTCTGGACATTTGAAGAGGGATCTTAGCCTTTGCTTTTTTGCAAAGGAGGCAATCGTGAAGCCAGGATTTAGTGCTAATGCTTACACCAGGGTGGTCTTATTTCTTCATCAACCGGAGTAACAAACAGTTACCTCCCCCTGGCCCCGCATCTCCGCTCCGACAGGGGTCTCACCCAACCAAGAAAGGGTTACGGACCTCTTGGAGGGTTTTTAAATGGCAAAGGGGACCACAACCCTTGCATATTTATGAACGTTTTATCTTTGGGCCGGACTTCATCGCCGGAAAATCTTTGGGCCACGTTTGTTGTTAGCCACCCTGCTCGGGCCAATCAAGATTCGGCCGCCGGGGATCCGCCCTCGACCCCCTCCCCCCCCCCCCCCCCTCCTCCTCTCTCCATTGACCTCCACGCACGCACACATACACAGACACTCTCTCACACATACACTCACACTTCCCATGCTCGTGGTTTCTTCCGCCGTTTGACCCCCTGGGTGTCTTCAGCGTTAATAAGATTTGTTGAACCATAAAATGATCGTTAATTTTGGGCATAATGAACTGGACAAGGGCAGATTATTTGGGGAGCGAGGGCCGCGACGTCAGGCCACCGAGAATGCAAGAGGGAGGATATCTGTGTGTGTGTGTGTATCTGTCTGTGTATGGATACCATGCACGAGAGGAGGTGTGGGTGCGGATCTTGCACATGTGAGTGTGTGTATATGTTCTGTGTGTTTATATTTTAGTGCATGTCTATACTTGTGTGCGTATACGTGTATGTGTTTGTCTTTGTATGCACTAGGAGGCGGAGCGCGTGTGTATATATGTGTGTACACATTATAATATGTATATCTCTGCGTGTGTCTGCATGTGTTATGTGTGAAAATGTTTGTAATGGGGTCGTAGCCAGGAAGGTAATTTGAATGAATGTCAGTAGAATGAGTATTGGCCACTGAGCAAGTCTCATATTCGCCTGGAAATTAATATCACTGGATGAGAGTAGCATCCTTATTAACTGCCAAGAATGTTATCACAAGAAGTTTAAAAAACTGTCGAGACTCTGAGAGCGAGCTTCT
This sequence comes from Peronia peronii, assembly GCA_039654565.1. Taxonomy (NCBI): domain Eukaryota; kingdom Metazoa; phylum Mollusca; class Gastropoda; order Systellommatophora; family Onchidiidae; genus Peronia; species Peronia peronii. The sequence goes on from JBCEWB010063190.1 coordinate 12,173, forward strand.
GCACTATTCACTGTGCCTGAATCGCACATTGAGTATTGAAATTATGATTATGTGATCAGCCAAATCGGACACGGGTTAATGATTTCTACAATGAAGAAACAAAGATTAAAGTCTTCCGGAGTTTTCTTGAGCTTTGATAAAGAGGCTCGTTGGTAAAGATGTTGATGCTACATTGATTTCCTTTACCAATCTGGTTCACTTTCTTGCTCCATATATCAAATATTTGGGAACAGATGAAAACAAAAGTGGAGGAGTGCGCCGGGGCGGAATATTCGTTCACTGACTTGTCCTATGCCTATCAAAGTTTTTAAGGTAACAAACACCCTCGCGTTCGGCATTAGAAATTCCGCCATCGGCCGCCTCTTATGATCATATGACATATTTAATTACAAAAGTCATTACGCTGCACTTTCATAGTCATCGTGTGCGGTTTATTTGTCCGGTTATAATCCGGGCTTTTTCCTGGCGACCGTCCACCCACCGAGTGGTCAAGTCAGCTTCACCCCGTGCGTGTGTCCACTATGCAAATTTAAATGCCGACTGACCCGTTCAGGATTTGACTTGATCAGTGTTGACGTGCTCCTCTTACAAGTCTTAAATTTCATTGTTATGCATTGCTTGCTGTCTGTCCGATTTGGACAAGACGGTACGCTAAATGGAAGGGAGGGGGTGGGGAAATAATCGGAAGAACAAGGAGGCGGATTTTCTTTATCTTGGCAAAAGGGGTCTTTCAAGACAGTTAAATGATTTCCCATCTTTTGAACACACAAACAAAAAGTCTGAGCCTAAAAAAAAAGGTGAATTTTGGGAAGTATGTTTTTCAGGAATTGCGTCTTAGAAAATTTGGAAACACCATTGGTCACCATTTCTGCATAGCACAAGTGCCCCCTTGGCCACAACAGGAGGTAAGTAGTACAACAACAAAAAACGTTGACGGAGAACAAAATCATAGTAACAGAACAAATAAAACAACACAAAACAAACCAAAACAACAACAACAGCAACAGCAACAATAACAACACTATCATCATCAGCAGCAGCAGCAACAATAACAACAACAATAACAACAACAACGTGCAACAACAATAACAATAGCAGCAACAAAAGATGATTTCTCGGAACAGCTTTTATAGGGAAAAGATGCTTTTTCAAATCACGTTGGAGTGGAAAGAGACTATTTGTCAAACATTATATGACAAGGCGAGATTTATTCACAGCATAAAAACATCTGTGGTCAATGTTTATAGATCCATGGTAGTACTAAGGCAGTCCTGTAAGATACAGTGCGACAGCCTGTGATCCGATCTAATGATAGAGATCAGCTACCAAAGTGTGAGACAAAACAGCACTCGCTCATCACGATGATGTAGACAGACAAGGAATGGGACGGGGGGGGGGGGGGGGGGGGGGGGGGG
>JBCEWB010063201.1:0-13586 GCA_039654565.1 Peronia peronii
GATCCGAGAACAATTGTCACCGGTCCCGTGCATTTTTATATGTTTTTCTATGTCAATGACAGTGAACAGTTTGGAGTTTGTACACCCCTTCTAAAATTAGACGGGGATTTCCGGCCGTTCACTTGGTCGGAATAAATCTCTTGATCATTGTGTTTACGACTTCAATAAGCAACCAGCACATGATCAGTTGATAATCTCACTGTAAACATATCCCGTGACAATGAACTTGGGAACCGAGACGATATCCCGCGCAGAGGGTTCTCCTTCTTCTAAGCCTGTGAATAGAGTTCATCAATATCCCGGGAAATCCCATCGACCCATGACCTTGGCCTTGCTTCACTTTTTGGCTTGACACTGTTACGAAGAGTAGGAAATTTATGACTATAACTCTTCCCTAAGAGTGACAGATTTATAACCTATTGAACCTAAATGCTCTCCAATACTAGTGAGTATGTTAATGATTTAATGACGTAGAAAAGCAGCCGACGTTCTTCCGTGTCGGGTTTTTCCCCAAATCTTGTGTTCTCGTATTCCGTCTGGGGTCACTGAGGCGCCTCCTGACGAGGTGCGCACCAATCTTCTCCATCTGCCGTGGTTGTGGTTTAGAGCCTGGATCTCCGCAAATGTTCTCTTTATCCACTACTGAATGTTATCGGTCCATCTTTTCTTTTGCCCATCTCTCTTTTCACTTTCCGTCTACCGTTCCTTGTAACACAATTTTAGCAAAACCACGGATCTCAGAAAATCAGATTTTACAGGAAAGCAAAAACAAAAACATAACACACACACACACACACACACACACACACACACACACACACACACACACACACACACACACACACACACACACAAACACACACACACACAAGCAAACAAAACAAACAAAAAAAGAAAAAAAAACAAAACAAAAAATGCAAACAACAATAACAACAACAACAGCAACAACCAAAAAAAATACAAACAAAAACAACAACAAACAACCAACAAACAAAACAAACAAAAACAACAACATGTTAATCAGTGAATAACAATTGAAAAAAGTTTATAAAATCCTTATTTTTCAAGATACAGACATGGGACCAGGAACAAACGATGCGACTAACATCGGAAATTCGAATCTGACAAAAACCCAACTTGACCTAGATATATATGTGACGATCTTTCAGAAGAAGACAGAATCGATCTGCACATACTCATATTTAATAAGAAAAAAAAAAAACAAAAAACGAACGCGACATACAAAGGATATAGACAAGATAAGATAACTTTTATTTTCCAGCTAAAGGCCCATTTTTATATTAACATTACAATAGGTCCCCTCTCTTATGTCAATTATTTTGGTTACAAAGTTGAAAGAGAAAGATCGTGAAAGACAGTCTGTGGGAGTTATGATTTTTCTGTGACACACCTTAGTTATACAAAATCAGATGCCTCAGGGTCTTAAGATTAATATAAAATACTTACACCAAATGCCACATGATTTTTGAAATTTTCATGGTCAGTTTCATTTTATATGGAATGGACCAAAAAAAGACATTTTTTGTAGAATGTAAAACGAGCTGAGTTTAAAATAATGTAAAGAAATGGTAAAAATTAAGTATAAGGTTGAATATTAACCATACATTCACTTGGATATCATCTTGGTGGTGTCTGTGGCCTAGCGGTTGGGCCGTCGGACTCGGGATCTGAAGTTCCGGATTCGAATCCTGACAGGTCTCGACATGTTGTCCTTGGGAAAGACAATTTACACACATTTCCTGACTCCACCCAAGTTTGAATGGGTACCCGACTATAGACAGTGATTGATATTGTTAGATTGATAAGGATTTGAGCGCCTACCAGGCAGCCGCCTTGTATACTTCCCAGGAAGCTGAGAACGTGTATGAGTGTCTTCTTTGGATCTGTCGGGGTGATAACAGATGATAAAGCGCTTAGAGCCTGGATAGGCGCTATATAAACACTCTCTATAATTATTATCTTCTTGCACATACACACAACCAGACAGGAAAAGTTCCAGCGTTCTAAAATGAGACCACGATACTGTTTTGATAAGATGGTAGATGTGAGATTAATAAGGATAATAATGATAATTTTCTTTTTATAACATTCTTATCACGGATTGTATAAAACTGTTTTTTTTAAGACAGTTTAGACATGACAAGACATGACATGACAGACACTGACACAATGTCTGCACAGATGATGATGCTAACGATGAAATAATTGATGGTTAAAATATAAAAAAAAAACAACAGATTTTCCCGAGGCGGCCAACCTCCCTTCGCCTCCATCACCATCATGGATGGCCGACCGAAAAAGGACAGCCTTTATGTCGAAGATGAAGACGGCACAGATAAGGACAAAGAGCCAGCTTTTGACAACGAAAAGGCTAAAGAAGCCAAAGAGGAAGGACAGAAGAAACGACTGGAGAAACGAAAACGGATCTGGGTCATAGATAAAGACGGGAAAGTGAAGAAAGTCTGGAAAGAAGAGCGGGAATCCCCGGACAGCGGACTGGAGGTATGTGTGGAATCTTGGGATAATCTATAAATATCAATGCGTTCGTTCTATTTTTAGATATCTGATGTGATGTCACAGTGTCCGTGATCATTGAGGTTCAAAGGTTATGAAATTGTGGAACGTAGTTTTCTATATTTTGTTCTTTTATATGTTTGTTTGCATGTTTTAATGGAAGGAATGAAGATGCAACACTAATTTGATATAGACTTTATTTCCATTTGAAAAGTTGAATGGCGGATAAGTGTTTGTATCAATGTATGAATATAGATATAAAGATAAATTTTAGAAAGTAATAAATGAATAATAAATAAATAAATATTATGTAAATGAATACGTAAATAAATAAATAAATAAATAAATAAACTAAGAAAAATAAATGAATAACTTATAAACAAACAGGACATTAATAATTCATAAAAATAAATGAGTAATAAATAAATAATAAATAAATGAATAAACATACAGTATAAATAAATAACTACATAAATAACAAGGATTATAAATAGTTTATAAAAATGGTTGATAGGAAGATTAGAGAATCAGAATCAGTTTATTGATCTCTCAAACCTCTTGTGGTTAAACTCTTGACAGAGAAAGGGTTAATGACATTTTAAATCCACTCGAGAACCAATTTGAATGCCCTGCTATTTTTCACAGGAAGATCAACAAGATGGAGAGGGCACTAGTGGACCCAGGACAGACCGAGAAAAGGTGAAGTGTTATTTCTATCGCATTAACATTGTCAACTTTTAGTCCTTTTAGTGCCAGAAGCCGCACATGCCCATCCTCCTGCCTCCGCTGTGATCACATTTGCAATCCTTATGAACTTTAGAAAGCTAAATGTCCATATTGATTTACTAGAGCTTGTATTTTCATGAAATATACAGCACAGAAATTGATGTGAGGATTTGAAATGATTTATTAGAAAACTAAATATCGAACGCTGGCAGTGAAAGGGGTAGAACAAACTGATCACAGAGCTCGGGGGCGGACTGGTTGTAACGAGATACAACGGTGCTATTTTTGCAGCTACTACTACTACTACTACTATTACAACCTTTACTACTGTTATTACTACTGCTACTGCTACTTTTGCTACTGCAGTGGGACACGCTTGAACTAAAATTTTAGGGACCGGACATATTATTTCGGTTTAAACATATTTTGGTTTATCCACACTGGTCCGGCGGAAGTTGTTAAAACAGGAGAACAAACTCTGTAAGGTCACATTTCACTAACTAATCATGTGGGTCATCTGAAACTACACGGTGCCGTGATATCCCACGCCGCATCAGACAGCGCGCATCACGATGCTTGGATGACGTGTTGGTCCGCCTTGCATCGTCAGCACACTGCAAAATTTAGATTCCACAGATAATGCCCACTTGATTCACTGACGCAATTCCCCCGTCCTGTACCCCCTCTCCGTCCTTGACACCTGTTGGTGACCTCAGGCCTGACGATAAGAGAACGGCTTGTCGGTACTAAGCGTGTTGGATTAAGAATAGGTCTCCACTTCCACTAAAATCACAGTCATTGTTTTCGGTTCGGCCGTGTTAACACGAGTGCTGACTTTGGTTTATCGCCAGTCCATTAACAAAGAGTATGAGAAAAAAAACAAAACAAAACAAAACAAACAAAAAAAAAAAAATGGGAATTAATATTTCTTTCGGTTTAGCCGTGTTTTCGGTTTAGCCGTTTTTTGTTATAAAGTGTATTCCACTGTATTACCACTATACTATCTACTACTGCTATTGCTACTGCTGCTGTTATTACTATAATTTCTACTCTCTTTCCACTATTATTGCAACTACTACTTTTAGTATTACTTTCATCACTACCACTTCCATTACTTCTGCTACTACTATTGGTATTACTACTTCTACAACCATTTCAACATGGCTACCTTACCATTGAAGTTGTCCTGTGCCATGTGCTACGGTGTGACTTGTTCTATGTAGCTGATACCCGGAATTCTACCGAGCCATTGCATTTCCATGACATAGATATAGTAATTACAATTCCTATTATCATATTATAATTATTTTACATGTTTTTAAATTAATTATTTGTTATTATTGCTATTTGACTCTCAACACAATGAAATCAGGCGCCCGTTAAACTGAGGCGGCCGGAGAAATCACGTATTTTTCAATGTGAATGAATCGTTAACGCAATTTTTCGTTTCTTCACAGAAACCTTTTACATCATTCTAAAAATGCATTTCAGAATTAAATTTGCTAAAATAGACTGAGTAAAAGCTTAAAATTGTAGTTTAGTGGCATGCCTATTAAGGATTAATAAAGATTAACAAAAGTGATCGACTTTCTCACTAAATTCAGCTGCAGCAACAGGTCACCCCCCATCGTCGTTAATAGCCAATATCTCAACGTCTACTTAAGGTAGAACAAAAATGTTTTCACACATAGAAAGGGAAATGAATAATTTTCACACTGATACCAATAACTCCATATGCTCAAAATTTGACGAGAGCTTGGTTTCATCGTGTCGTGTCTCATGTCCACTTTTTACATATTGTGGAACAAAACTGAAATTTCATTTATAAAGACTTTCTCTTTTTTTTTTTTTTTGTGAAAGTTTTTTTATTATTCAGACCATTGCTTTAGACAACAATGGCTGTTCCTTCTTATCTTGTGGTGTCGGTGACCTAGCGGTTGGGCCGTCGGACTCGGGATCTAAAGTCTTGGGTTCGAATACTAACTGGTCCCGATATTTTGTCCATGAGAAAGACAAGTGACACACATTTCTTCACTCGACCCAGGTTTCAATGGGTACCCGACTATAGACAGTAAACGATATTGTTAGATTGATAAGGATTTGAGCACCTAACAGGCACCGCCTTGTATGCTTCCCAGGAAGCTGAGAACGTTTATGAGTGTCTTCTTTGGGTCTGTCGGGGTAATAATAGACTGTAAATCGATTAGAACCTGTACTTACGAGGACAAGCGCTATATAAATACTCTCTATTATTATTATTATTATCTTTAAAGATGGGATGTTTAAAAGCCCGGATTTGACGACAATCCGATTTCATCGTGTCGCATCTCATTTCAGCACGAGCAGGAGGAAGCAGAGAACGCCATGTTCGCTAAGAAATACGGCAGGAAGAGCATCAAAAGCGCCAAGGAGATCGAGGAGAAAGGTGACCGAAGCCTCAACAGCTCCAAGCTCAGTAAGAAGATCAAAGGTCTGGTCTCCGCTAGAAAATCGGCCAGCTTCAGAAAGTCTCTGTCTTCTAGTCGAGCCAAATCGTCCTCTGCCCCAAGCCGACAGAGCAGCAAAGGTAGGGGCAGATCAAAGGAAATAGTTCATATTCGACTAAGCAAAAACTTGGAAATCCCCGGAGGAGTGTTTGAGCCTCCTGCTAGAAATAGAACACTCACTGGTGTTTGTTTCCGCTCCACCACGAGATCCGAGAACAGTTTTCACACGTACCGAGCATAGTTTATGTATTTTTCCATGTCAATGGCAGTGAACAGTTGGAGTATTTATACCCTCCTATTACAATTAGACTGGGATTTCCAGCCTTTCGCTTGGTCGGAACAAATCTGTTTCGAATTTCTCATCTTTTAATCTTGATTCTTTAATTTATTGGATCAGGGCCAGAGGGAATTCCAATCTCTAAAAATCTAATATCAAATCACTAATTTCCTGGATGGGGTATAGCAAGAATTCTAATCCCTCCAATTTCTATATTCTCTCTCTCCCCCCCTCTCTCCCCCCCCCCCTTTTTTTACATACATCTATACACTGCAAAAATAGTCTGTACACCTAAAACCATTAGCTGTGACCTGACGACTAATTTGTTGTATAGTTTAACTTCAAAATATTTTTGCTGTGATTATACGGTACTGAGCTGGCATTTTTTGGTGAAAATTTTTTTATTGTCTAATTTTAACATCATCATCTAATAGTTGTTTACAGCGAGACAACTTTTTTTGCTATAATTTTGCCGCACTAACTTCCGGCATTCTGGTGCCAAAGTATTATCATATTTTTCACATGAATTTTTTTTACAGTGTAACCGTGTCTTAATTATCTGTCTATACCATCTGTACAGATGAGACCAGCTGGGGCAGCGATGCGGGAGATTATGAAGACGTCACTATGGACGAGACCACCAGAACTGAGTCATGTGACAATGCGGTCAACGAGGAAAAGGAAAAAATGAAGAGCCGGAAGTCCTTGAAAACTCCAGAAACCAAAGACGCCGAAGAGAAAGCGGGGGTACAGGATAAACAGGAGGCTGGGCCATCGAAAGAAGAAATTGTCGAGGAAAAACAGATGGAAAAACAGGAGGAAATTCGGGAAAAGCCGAAAACTCCTGAGAAAAAAGATACAGCCGAGACATTAGCTGTTGGAGATAGAGATAGTATCGATGGTAAAGCAATGGGGGCTGCGGCTGTTACTGCAGCAGCGGCAACAACAGCCATCGTCGTGGCGGATAAGAAAAAGAAGAAAAAGGATAAGAAACAACGAAAGGCATCGAAAACCTCGAAAACCTCGAAAGAGGAGCCCGCGAAAAAAGAACCCGAGCAGGCAGAACCCGAGAGAGAAGAGAAAGAAAAAAACGAGGCAACGACGAGGAAAGTATCCGAGGGCAAAATCGAGCGGGATGAGCTGCAAGGGAGAGAAGGTGCTGCAATCGTTGCTGCTGCTGCTGCTGTCGTAGTTGCTGCGGAAACAGAGAAAGAGGGCGTGAAAGATGAGGACAAGCCAAAGGAGCCACCGACGAAAGGAAAGAAAAAACAACCGGTGCCCAAGAAAGACGCAGCGAAACGAATTGATGACAGACGCGTACCGGTCAAGAAGAAAGAAGTTCAGCCTAAAGAGGTTGAACAGCCCAAAGAAAAAGTTCCTGTAGAGCATGTGGGAGTGATACCGATTGACATGAATGAGGAAGAAATGGAAGATGTAAAGGAGGACGTAAAGGAGGAAGTAAAGGAGGAAGCAAAGAAGGAAGTAAAGGAGGAGCCAAAGGAGGAAGTAAAAGAGGAATTAGACGAAACGAAAGATGAGTGGGTGGAGAAGCAGTTGGAGGATGTGGGAGAAAAAGTGCAGGAAGACAGAGATAAACTCCCCAAGCCGGAGTTGGCAGTGGCAGCTGCAGTGGTTATCGCCCCTGAGATAGAGAAAACAGAGAGGGAGAAGAAACTGGAAGAAAAACAGAGACTGAAAGAAGAGAAGCAAAAAGAGAAGGAGACGAAATTAAAGGAGAAAGAGAAGAAAAAGCAGGAAAAAGAAGCTAAACGAGCGGAGAAGAAGAAGGAGACTGTAGGTGGAAGGTATGCGTCGACGAAAGTAGATGGAGAGAAAGAAGCTAGTGAAAAAACGAAGACAGAAGAACAAGATGAACCTGTAAAGGAAGAAACGAAAGTGGAGGAGAAGAAAGATAGTGACAAGAAAAGCGATCGAGACTCAGGTCACGTGAGTTTCGGGTCCACATCTTTGGCGGATCAGAAGTCCTCGGGCAGCAGCGAACAGCCCCCAGCACCCCCCTCTCGTGAGCCAACCCTGTCAGCCAGCATGAGGCCACGCCGAGAGGAGAGCATCCTTGTGGATCTGGATAAGACCAAGTCTGACATTGTCGTGGACCCAACTGAGCGACCATCCACCACAGCGAAAGAAGAAGGCGCGCTGGAGACAGTTACAGAGCTGCTGGAGACCGCAAGAAGTCAAACAGAAGCTGATCATTTTGCGCAAGCACAGATGGATGAAGATTCTACGTTGTTTGTATTACCTCTGGATATAATAAAGGAGGAAGGTAAAAAACAAAAGAAAGAAGATGCCAAAGGAAAGACGAAAACTGACAAAGGAGGAGATGAAAAAGAAACGCAAACTGAAATAAAAGAAGTCAAACAGATTATGGTGTCTGAAGCAGATGACAAATCTCGAACGGACGCTTACGGTACGACAGACAGAGGTCAGAGGTCAGGCTCGGACGAAAGTGACAGCTCAGAGAGTTCCGAGGAAGAAGTGGCGCCCGTTAGAAAACCGATTAGAGCCCAGAATTTTATGTTCCACGATGACGCTTTCGCTGCCAAAACATTCAAAGCTGCAGGGGAAATTGTTAACGCAAAACCGTTGAAAGAGAAAAGGCGGCGCCGCGCGGCTAGAAGAATATCTATCGAAAACCTTCCCGATCGAACACATCAGGCGTTTGGCGTGAAGGTCGCCAAGAAACAAATCACGCCGAAAACCACCGTGACAAAAGACACTGCAGGAGATCAGAAGGACAGCACGCCGAGAGACAGGGAGCTACCTCCTCCCAGGGCTGGACCGTTGTCTATCAGAGAGTTGTCCAAAAAGCCGGCCGGTGCCCAGGACTCGGGCAGACAAGACCAAACAGACAGTCACAGGACCAGGTCCGAGGGTCGAGATTCCATGCCACCTGTCGGGGTCAGGCGGCGGCAGGAGAGTTTGAGTCCAGATGGTCGACGGAAAGAGCGCAGGTAAATGGCAGTGTGACTCATTCCTCTGAGTCTTTTTACCAGTCCAAACACAAGGCTCGTTGAACAAACATTATAAAGAGGGAAATTTCAAATGGTTTCTTGTTCATCTGAAAAGCTAATTGCGGAATGTTTTGAGTTGAATTAGTTATTACAATGGGCAGTAAACATTTTCCTAACACCAAGATTTTATTCAGATTTTTTTCCATTCAATCAGGAATTACAGCACTGATTTTTTTTTCATTTTCTAGCAAGTTCTTTTAACAAACCTTGTGTCTTGACTGGTGAAAAACAATCCTTATTATATTCCTTTCACCGTTTGACCCAGAACTAGGTCATATACCTTTTCTTTGAGCCCCCATGTTCTTTCTTAGTCTCCCACTGTTGCATATTGTCCTCCTCTACGACTTGTTTGAATGGTCCATTTCAATGTCTTACCCGTACAGTTCTGTCAACGATTCTAACATTTTGACAAGTAAGAACTTTTCTCCAGTGTCTTGCAGTTTCAATCCTGTCTTCACATCATGGAAAATATTTTACTTGGTTAGTTTGTTTGTGTTGGGATTTAACGACACATCAGCACGATCACGGCTATATTGTGCCAAACACGGTAAGATACGTTTACACGTCAAGAAGATGAGATAAAAGAGAGCGGGACAGAAGACAGGAGCACGGAGAGAAAGAGAGAAGAGATGTCATCCCTGGAACGTCGAAGATGACATTCCATGGGAGATATCCCACCGATGGCGGGTTTTCACCGACTGCAGGTGGGAGCAAAAAATCTACTTATGTACCCCGGGGCCCCGCGGGGGGAATTTTAGTTGGAACACAGAAGTCAGACTATAATTACTATAGAAGGACCATAGAACAGAGAGAACCTCTGTGGTCTATAGTAGCAGCCTGGTATTTACTGCGTTAAAAACATCAAACTGGATACGATGGGATATCTCTCTCTGAAGGGGAAAATGAATAGTCGTCATCTTTCATTCAAGTATCTAGAACATTATCTATACCGAAACTGATAAAGCAGTTTTGCAAGCGGAATATCTTCTCTATATTTTCAAGAACAAATAATGAATCCAGGGAAACCTGATAACTTAGGATAAGACTTTGTCAAAACAAAGTGGTGGTAGTGTGGTATTATCTACGTTTTCATTATACAACCTGCTCGAGACAAAATATTAACTCTGCAATTATATAAAGCCATGTACATTAAAGTGCAATCCAGGCATATCATACAATATTATTTTTCTGTGGAACGTAATGTTCTGAGGTAGTATATTATTAAGATAAAGATAATGAAAGCGGCTATTGATACCAGACCAGTTTCAATAGTCTGTTGTTACTAGGTACTTGAATAAACTCTATATCTCACCTTAACTCTTACCCTATTCCTAAATCTAATCCTAGATAAAATACTAACCTTAAATCTAATTAGAAATCTAATCCTAATTCCAAATCTAGCCTGAATTACACCCTTCTTGAAGCCATTTAATGTGAAATTTCTTCCCTCTGAAGTCTAGAATCTAGATCTTGAATCTACAAGATCTAATTCAATGTCCCGAATCAAATCAATTAGATAAATCATAAACCCATTGCCCGTTCAGGGCTACATTTTATCTATTTACACCTTGACCAGAATTTTATTGTTTGAATGTACCCACCGTATATGGCACAATATAACCGTTATCGTGCTGATGTACCGTTAAACCCCAACACAAACAAACAAACAATTTGATGTAATTTGAATCGTAGAAAAGGAAAACCTGGTCGCAGTAGACTGTTGAGTCTATTTTGATCACTTGCTCGTAACAGGAACTGCGAAAATGTTATATGAGACGGGACACGATGAAATCAGGCGTTCGTCAAACTGAGCCGACCGGAGAATCACGTGTTTTTCAACAGGGAATGAATTTTTAGGCAATTTTTTTTCTTCACCAAACCCTTCTATATCAATCTAAAATTGCATCTCAGAGTTCGATTTACTGAAATGTATCGAGTAAAAGCGCCAAAAATTGTAATTTGGTGGCATGGCCGAACAAAGATTAATAAGGATTTACAAAAGTGATCGGCCATTTTCTCGATAAATTCAGCTGCAGCAACAGGCCACCCCCATCGTCTTTAATTGCCAATATCTAAACCTTTAGTTACGGTAGAACAATCATTTTTTCACATACAGAAAGGAAAATGAATACTCTTCACAATGATACCAATAGCTCTATATGCGCATAATCTGACGGGAGCCTGATTTCATCGTGTAGCATCTCATATATAGGATTGGAGGGTCAGTTCGTCATGGCGGGTGTTCGCGTCACCTATGTCCGAAATTTGTCAGACTGTACCAATGTGAACCAAAATTTGTTAAATGTCAATAGCTCTATGTTAAGAAGAAATAGGCCAATTTTGGTTCAGATTGGTACAGTCTGACATGATGCGGACATAGGTGATGCGAACACCCGCCGTGATGCACTGACCCTCCAGTCCTATATAGTGTAAAGTTACGTTCACAGAGAACGCGGGAAGGACACGAAGATCGAAAACCCGCATTTTTTCAGTGACTCAACGGTCCCCTGGCTTCCAGTGGGAAGGGAAGCCCGACGTCTAGCCTTCTCGGATAAGGGCGAATGTATTTTGGAGGTCCCGTGTGTACGTTACGCACGTTAAAGAACCCTAGGCAGTTCAAAATCGATGAAAGAATAGGCTGCGTGCCGCTGTCCGGGCAAAATTTCCAAATGTTTGCCCACAAAATTTCTCAGCAAAATTTAGCAACTTCTAAAATTCGAGATAATCCTACTTTCTTTGGATTGAAAGGCTTAAGAAAAACAAACAAACAAACAGAGAACGCGAGACGCGATTAATCGCCCACGCGATTTGACTCGCGAGTGAAATAATTCTCTGTTTGATCTTTTTGTGTTCATAGATAGCGCTAGTCCGGCGGGGCCGGAAACCCGTCCCGCTTCGCGAGATTTTTCCCCAAACCAAAACTAGATTCTTTTCTCGCGCCCCGCCTGCGGTTTGTGTTGACACGTTGGACTGTGGTGTGTTGTTTTAAAGCTAGCTGTGCATTTGTAACTTTGTGATTACGTTTAGAGTTTTATTTTGACATTTTATTTTTGTTATCCTGGATTCAAATTTCTCCAAAATGTAGATCTAGTTGAAAGTATAATTTCTCATCCGTGTATACGAATGAAACCTTTCTGGGTGTGATTTCAATTGGCGGAGGAAGTGATGGTATTCGCCTTCAGTTGATCTTTTATCGATTTCATGGACACTTGCTCTTTTTTTGCTATGTACATAAAAGAAGACTCTGCCTGTTGATCACGAAGCTTTTTGCGCCCCCGTGGGGGCCCGGGGTTTATAAGTAGGTTCTCTGCTTCCACCTGCAGGCGGTGTAAGCCCGCCATCGGTGGGATGTCTCCCATGGAGTACCATTCTCGACATTCCAGGAGAGACATCTCTTCTCTCCCTTCTTGCTACTGTCTTCTGTCCCGCTTTCTTTCCTCTGTTCTTCTTGATGTGTCAACGTATTTTACCGTGTTTGACACAATATAGCCGTAATCGTGCTGATGTGCCGTTAAACCCCAACACAAACAAACAAACAAACGAAGCTTTCTGCGTCACCCGCGTTCACAATGTACGCCCTTGAGCGTGTAGGCGATTCGGTGCGATTTTACTTGCGGGAGCGTCGCCCCGCGTCTCGCATTCTCTGTAAAGGCTAACTAACGCAATGCTTACCCGTCTATCTACAGACTGGCTGATGGCGAGGCCAAGCAACAGTTACAGTTAATGACCAGACTGATGTCCATGTCAGACCATTCTGACGCCAATAGTCCACGGGTCAGTAACACCAGCAAGAAGAGCCGAGAACAGGTACAAGTGTTCGTCTTGTTTTGTCCACCATTCTGCTACCCACTACTTCTACAACAAACTACTACTACTACATTTACTATTACTACTACTATTTCTACTACTAGCCGTAATCGAGCTGTTGCAGCGTCAAATCTCATTAAAAAAAACAAACGTAAGCTTCTTCAGTTATCACATATTACTTCTACTACACTAAACACTACTACCATTACTACTTCTACTTCACAATGGACTAAAACTACTACTACTAGTTCTACTATTTTTACCGTTTCTAATGCTTCTACAACAGCTACTGCTACTACAACTCTTCCAAATACTACTTCTACTACTCCTATTAACTTCTGCTGTTTCTGCCAGTGCTACCACTGCTACTATTACTAATACTTCCGCTGCTGCTGCTGCTACAACTGTTACTTCTTCTATTACTTCTACTACTTCTGTCACGGCTATAGTATTTCTGTTGCTAATACTACTACTACTACAGCTATTATTACTATCATTGCCACTTCTTCTACACCTACGTCTACTACAACTGCCTTGTCTGCCCCTTTCGTCCAATCCATCATTCTTCTGATACTTCTACCAGTTCTACTGCTACTGTTACTACTTTACAAATAAATATACGGGGGGAGTTAAACAGGATAGATAAATAGATAGATAGATAGATAGGTAGGTAGGTAGGTAGGTAGGTAGGTAGGTAGGTAGGTAGGTAGGTAGGTAGATAGA